>JAYMFT010057581.1:0-15032 GCA_038088735.1 Panulirus argus | reverse complement strand
CATATGGAACGAATGAGTGAGGAAAGGTTGACAAAGAGGATATATGTTTCAAAGGTGGAGGGAACAAGGAGAAGCGGGAGACCAAACTAGTGGTGGAAGGATGGAGTGAAAGATTTTGAGCGGTCGGTGCCTGAACATGCAGGAGGGTGAAAGGCGTGCACGGAATTGAATGAAATGGAATGATATAGTATACCGGGGTCGACGTGCTGTCAATGGACTGAACCAGGATATGTGAAACGTCTGGGGTAAACCACGGAAAGGTCTGTGGGTCCTGGATGTGGATAGGGAGATGTGGTTTCGGTGCATTATACATGACAGCTAGAGACTCAGTGTGAGCGAATGTGGCCTTTTTCGTCTGTTTCCTGGCGCTACCTCGCTAACGCGGGAAACAGCTATCAGGTATTATAGATAAGTCAATAATATATATATATATATATATATATATACTGTATACACTCTAGCCTGAGCCAGGTGCCCATTTTGTCGATCAACCCTTAGAGGTAGATGAATAGCTGGGTTGACTGTGGACCAACTGCCGTAACCAGGATTCGAACCTATGCGCTCGACCCTGGGCGGCCCGTGAATGCGTCACGGCCAGGAACGCTAACCGTTACACCATAAGAAACATTAACATCCCCAGCTTCCTTTTGATAAGTAATCGTGTCGAACCAGTTTAGTCTATAGCGATGTGTGTGTGGAGCCAGTGAAGTCTACAACGGTGTCTGCAGAGCTAGTTTACTTTATAACAGCGTCTGTAAAGCCAGTTTTATCTCAGTTGGACTTAACAGGCGTCAAACTGATTTTGGATTCTATTGTGCAAGAAATGATCTTTGTGATATATGTTGCGATCAAGTTTTTTCCATAAGTGGATGAAACGCTGCTTTTGTCTGAGACCTCTGATAGAAGTACTGATTATTTGATCATTTGATCATAAGCGATAATTACTTGATCATCTGATTATAAGTATGATTATTGGATCACTAGATTATCTAATTATAAGTGATGATGATTTGATCGTCTGATTATAAGTGATGATCATTTGATCATATAATTATAAGTGATGATATTCTTTACTTCTTAAATAGGATTATCACTGCATTATCTGTTGTTCTTTCGTTTGTACGTGTTTCTTTGTTGTTTTTGGAGTATTCTCAATGATATATCGGAACAGCTACTGCCTCGGGTTCAGTTTGTCCGTTTGAACTCTATTTCACTGTGGTGTATCATGTGGATTCGTTCACGTTCACAGATCATAAACATCACTCGTCCAATCCTTCCGCCTAATCCTACAGTCGGAGTGAATCGCTTTCCTCATGTCAGTGTTCAATCAGACTTGCCCTAATCTACCAGAAGTCAGCTGGAGGGTCCACGTTATTCCATGGTTCGGCAGTAATGCCTCTTCCCTGCTGTGGTGGGCAAGAAGCCCTCGACAGAATATATGGACCACAGTCGAGCTGATGCCTGGGGCTGAAAAGTCACCTTCCTCTAATCTCATTCAAGTGACCAATCTTAATCTTACACTCAAAATGGACTCGACCGTCAACCTGCAACAGTCCTTTTGTATTAGTTCATACCCACGGGATCCAGTTCTCATAGCTAACAGTAACCAGTCCTGCATTGGTTAATACAGAATTAACATAGTTTCTGAAGCGCCTTTGTTAGTTAACGTTAGCCTGGCAAGGGGTCCTTTAGCCACTGTAAGTTCTTATGAACTTGGAACAAGTTTTCGATCAAGGTAATTTATTTTTAGCTTCTCAGGCTGGCATACTACACCCGCACAGTTGTTGTCAATTAAGCACCACAATTGACTTTCCCATTGTTATTAATTTGTGTTTGCTCGGTAAACTAGTATATGGCTTAATATTGCTAACGAAAATGAACTTCACGGAATTCTAAGCAATATCAGATTTTGCCTAAACTCTGTCGTTGTAATGTCTGTTTCTTTACCTACGCCGCTAAGCTTTCGAATTCCTCATGTCTTTCGTTACCGTTTTTAAGAATACTAAAATGGTTTTTTGTGCTCCCTTTTTTACTTCAATAAATTTTTGCTTTTTAGCGCTGCGTCAGTATTCCACGTCCCTCTGGCTCTCTGCCTAGCTTGTTGAAAGGCAATGTTGCATAATTTCACACTTGAAGTTTTGTTGAACATGAAATCCTAACTTACTCGGTCTGGTCTGAGGCTGGCTTGCTAAAGGACGACGTGATTTGTTCTGGTGGAAAAACTGGATTTCTACACCAAAAGCTTATTGGACATCGAGGGAGGTTCGACAGTTTCCCCTCCCAGATTGTCCTGCTGCTTGGTAAAGATCTCGTTATCTCTTTGTGCAGTTTTTTAGCTGATTTGTTATTATGACTCACCTCTGTGCTTTTACATCCTGTAGGTTCTGATTTCTGTGATACAGCAGGAGTTCTGTCATTCGCAAAGGATGTTTGCCGAATTAAGAAGATCACACAGATTTTCATTTTCTTTAACGTTTCCATCATATTTTTTTGCATGGTTCTTTATCCATACTTAGAAATAATGCGTCCTTGTCCACAGGGACACACGTGGGGAGAAAATACTTTTCATCAGGTCTCATATATTTTACAAAAAAGCAATTTCATGGTCACATTTGACACTAATCCTCCCGGCCATTTATCAAACCATTTTCCAGGACATATGACATGCTTACCGAAAATAACAACATTGGTGTTAAATGCTTGCAGAGCCTTTGCCTTAAGGGATGCAACGCCTTCTGAACCTTCCTTAATGTGCAATTACCTCCAGGTTGGCTCATTAAGCCAGTCAGTGAGAGCCATGGACACCCCTACGTTTACTCGAGCCGACTTTGCAAAGTTGTACGCTGCCTCGGCCTGTCACAGATGTGGTGCTTTACTGCAGCCGTGTTGGTACTCGTTGTCTACCAATCAGAGGAAAGAAGAACGCTTGGGTCAACTGCACGCCGTCTACCCGTGTAGCTTACTTTGTGTTAAAGATTATGATAAAAAAGAGACAGGTTGGAAAATGGCTGCTGCTCTTATTTTCATCATTATGTCTGATGATTTTCCTCAAGGATGTCTACGCTGCTCAGGGCTAGGACGTTGCGTGGGGCAGGTGCCTGGCGGTAAGATGACACGGCGTATGACTCTTTGGCTATGCTAGTTCGGTAAACACAACACATTGCATCGTACGTAGGGGCAGAATGTCTCTTGCAGGCTTCTTTCCTTTACTGATAACACTCCAGTCAAATCTGGGTGATAGACTGTCAACACTAAGGTATAAAGGTAGAGTATGTTGATGTTTCAGCTCGAGAAAATGTTCGTCGAGTTCTCTGGCGTAGAGGTGTAATTTACCCAATAGGTGTACTTGAAGGTACAAACAAAGGATTAAGGTTTTGAGGAATAATGGTTTTATTGGGTAACATTAAACATAATATGGAAGGTAAAAACAAGTGACGCTATAATTGTAGACGATCATCACAGCTATAGGTTAAACCTCAGATGTGCGCGAGTGGTACCGGTGTTCTGGCTAGTGGGAGGGAAGGGCGCCTCCAGCTCCAATAAATATGAAGTGGGCCGCCGTGGGCCAGCGGAGGAGAGGCGGGCCCACGGTGGGGTGCGGCTCCAGCTTGACCCCAGCAGCGGGATCCGCCCCGGCTTGTCATGGGGCCGTGCAGGAACAGCGGTCAACCTGCCTCGACCGAACACACGACTTTTGGTCTGGAATGCGACCGCGCTTGCCTAGACACAATCATGTACAGATTATAAAACAAATATTTACAGGGGAAATGCTGCACCCAGGGGGGAGGGGGCCTGGCTCACCTGGGGGCAGGCCACGGCAGTACTGTGGCAGCGAGGAAGCTTAGAAGAATCCTTTGCCCAAAGGATTCTTTAACCAGGGGTACTCATCAGGGCAGTGTACACACGTGTTCAGGCGTAAGGTCTCCCCAGGCAGTTCTTTTGTGTTGAGTTCGCAGTTGAAGCCGCCGTAACAGAAGGGAGGTCCGTTCACCAAACACTTCTCCTGCCAAGCCTCGTAGTTCCTGATCTGGGTGATGGGCCGCGGGTCCTGCATCCACTGGATGACCTGAGTCATCGTCACGAAGTAAACGTCGTCCCGCGTCAGCATCTCATCCAGCCATACCAGGAAGGCATCCAGAATCTCTTCATCGTTTTTCAAGAAGGCTGAATGGAAGAAGAGACCTAGAGGGGCGCGGTTCTCGTTATAGTGACGGTCGAAATTGTTATTCAGGAAATCGTAGAAGCGAGTATAGTCAGGTTTGCTGGAGAAGCAGGAATCGACCATAGCGCACCCAGGCAACTCAGAATCGACGTTGGGGTTTTCACGTCGATCCAGCTCGTTCATGACCATCTCCCAGACGGCGAAGGACCGGGTGGGGCAGTGCTGAAGGTTGCCATGACAGGTATGAGGCATGCGGTAGTAGAGAGTGTAGGGCCACAGAGGAGGGTTCTGAAGAGGCGCTGTAATGGTGGAGTCGTAGAGGAAGGCGTTCTTCTCCATCATCTTGAACTGGTTGTTGCCACCCACACGCAGGTACGGAGCGCGCACCCCAATCACTGAGTTGTCTGTGATGTTGGCGAAGGCCTCGGCGATGACGCGAGCCCCGGCCATCTCCTCTGCCCACTCGTCTTCCGAGGCGTTAGTCCAGAAGGATTCGCTATCGTTATGGCTGGAAAAAAAATAGAGAGATGATTTAGAACAACTAAAGGCGCTGGAATCCTACAATCACAAAGGCGCTGGAATCCTATAGACATAAAGGCACTGGAATCCTATAGTCATAAAGGCGCTGGAATCCTACAATCCTAAAAGGCTCTGGAATCCTTTAGTCATGAAGGCGCTGGAATCCTACAATCATAAAGGCGCTGGAATCCTATAGACATACAAGCGCTGAAATCCTACAGTCGTGAAAGCGCTGGAATTCTACAATCGTAAAGGCTCTGGAATAGTAGAGTCATAAAGGCGCTGGAATCCAACAATCCTAAAAGGCTCTGGAATCCTACAGTCATAAAGACGCTGGACTCCAACAATCGTAAAGGTTCTGAAATCGTACAGTCCTAAAGGCGCTCGAATCCTTCAATCATAAAGGCGCTGGAATCCTACAGTCATAAAGTCGCTGGAATCCTACAGTCATAAAGGTCCTGGAATCCTGCAGTTATAAAGGCGCTAGAATCCTACAATCCTAAAAGGCTCTGCAATCCTACAGTCATAAAGGCGCTGGAATCCTACAGTCATAAAGGCACTGGAATTCTATAGTCATAAAGGCGCTGGAATCCTACAGTCATAAAGGTCCTGAAATCCTGCAGTTATAAAGGCGCTGGAATCCTACAATCCTAAAAGACTCTGGAATCCTACAGTCATAAAGGCACTGGAATCCTACAGTCATAAAGGCGCTGGAATCCTAGAGTCATAAAGGCGCTGGTATCCTACAGTCATACGGTCGCTGGAATCCTACAGTCGCAAAGGTGCTGGAATCCTACAGTCATAAAGACTCTGGAATCCTACAGTCATAAAGGCTTTGGGATCCTAAAGTCATAAAGACGCTGGAGTCCTACAGTCATAAAGACGCTGGAATCCTACATTCATAGAGGTGCTGGAATCCTACAGTCATAAAGTCGCTGGAATCCTACAGTCATAAAGGCGCTGGAGTCCTATAGACATGAAGGCGGTGGAATGCTAAGTCATAAAGGCGCTGGAATCCTACAGTCATAAAGGCGCTGGAATCCTACTGTCATAAAGGCGCTGGAATCCTACAGTCATAAAGGTTCTGGAAGAATCCTACAGTCATAAAGACGCTGGCATCCTACAGGCATAAAGGTGCTGGAATCCCACAACTGTAAAGACGCTACTTTCCTACAATCGAAAAGATGCTGGAATCCCACAGTCATAAAGGTGCTGGAATCCTACAGTTATAAAGGCGCTGGAATCCTACAACCGTACAGGCACTGGAATCCTACAACCGCAAAGGCGCTGTAATCCTACAATCATAAAGGCACTGGAATCCTACATTCATAAAGGCGCTGGCATCCTACAATCATAAAGGCGCTGGAATCCTGCAACCGTAAAGGCACTGGAATTCTACAACCGCAAAGGCGCTGTAATCCTACAATCCTAATGGCGGTGGAATCCTACAACCGTAAAAGGCACTGGAATCCTACAATCGCAAAGGCGCTGATGGGGTGGAGTTTGAGACTGGACGGGAAAGGCAAATGTTTTCTGTTTGATGAGTCATTAGTGTGTTTGTTTTTTGCCAGTGTTTCTGATTCTTACGTGCAGGCTGAAGGCAGTGACGGGAGAGGACAAGAAATGAACTCCCTGTGCAAAGGACAGAGGGGAACGTTGAGAGGAAAATACAGTATCGAGAGAATAAAAGAATACGTTAGGAAACTAAACTAAAGACTCAAGCGTGACCAAAAAACACATTTGACCTTCAGGGTCATACGAGATATTCCTTTTGCCAACTCACAGACAGGTTCATAGTTCCATATGACCGTCTCCAAGAGTTATTGCCAAATACCTCAAGATGGAAACGAAGCGTCTTAATGTGAACCTATATGTCATGTGAGGTGACCTAGTTGCCGAAAGCCGTTCCCGGTAAAGTTCAGTGTTAAGACTCACCTAATGGAGTGGACGGCGATCTCATGGCCCTGACGGTGGAGCTCCTGAACAGCGGAGTAGTTGGTGTACTTGTGGGAGACGAAGAAAGTGGCCTTGATGTTGCAGCCGTTGGCGTTGAGTCGGTTATTGAAGATCCGATCGTACAGATCCATGTTGTTGTTGTTGACGGCGTCGTCGAACGTGATGGTGATCATCTGAGGTATTTCCTTCGGGCTCATGTTGTGGGGAATCTGGACGGGGGAGAGAGAGCGTATGGGGTCATGATCTGGGGTCAGCATGTATCTGGAGTGACACGTGTCTGAGGTTATAGATATGTGAGTAAAGGAGCTCGGGTTGATCTGGATACACAGTCTTCCAGTCATATATTTTCCAGGAAGATAAAGTGATGACTTAGTCTCCTCGTGACAATCTCCAGGAAAGTAAATTGATGACCTAGTCTACACGTGTGAATCTCCACGAAGGTAAACTGATTATTTAGTTTTCTTATGAATCTCCAGGGTGGTAAACTGATGACTTAGTCTACACATGAGTCTCCAAGAAGATAAACTGATGACAGTCTACTCATAAGTCTCCAAGTTGGGAAACAGATAGATTAAGCAATCAATTTCTTTGTTTACTGGTGCATTGTGAATATGGTAACAAAAAACATGAGCCCAGTTGAACACCTTGCTTTCATGATTCTGTCACACAGAAAATAGTCTTAGATTGAACCAAAATTTCGTATGAATCTTTTCCTTAGAAAAAAGAATTAGTGAGGCATTTGACACTAAACACGACTGGTACCGTCTCTCTATCATCTTATCATTATCTTTCCACACTGATTTTCTTTTGAGACAGCTGATGAGCGAGATAGTGCGATTTTCAAATGACTTTCGCAAGTATCTTAGTAGCCTTACCTCATTCCCAGAGTGGTAGCAGAAGCAGTCTGGCAACCGGCATTCTTCTTGGTTACATTTTGGGGCGCTGTTGGGGTCGCTGTCCACGTCTGCAGGCACAAAGAGCAGCATTACTGACGCTCATGGAGGTATATAGGTACGTATGTACGGGAATGTTGGGGAATGAGAGGCACACTGGCAATGATGTCTGTGAATGTTTTGTTATGAGGATGTGAAGGGAGCTATGGTTGGGGGGGATAGCATATGTATTGTAGTGGGGGGATGTGGATGAAGTAGGTGGATGATGTAGACGAACTAAGGTGGAGGTGTGATGTGGTTGGTTGGGTGGGATTGTGGTTGTTGAGGATGAGAATGGGGTTGGTGGGGAGGGAGTGTGGTGGTCTCGGGGAGTGAGGTTGATGTGGGGGGGGGCGTTTTTCGAGGAACTAGAAATTAAAATCTCAGCAAAAAATAACTTTAAGATTAATAGAATGTAATCAGCAAAAATTAGCCAGTAAATGAAAGATTATCAAACAGATGCTCTAGAAGTAATAACACAAGGAACAACAGAGGGGATTTATAAGAACATTTCATGAAAATTAGTGATTGATAACGGGATTTTTAAAGGGATACATTGAAATATACAAAAAAAAAAAAAAGTGGAGTTGAGAAAAGTGGAATAATGGTAAGTGAAATCAACATGTTTTGTACACAGCAAGTGCAGAGTGGAGTGCATGCATGTTATTGAGTATGAGGACATGCAGGAGTCAGCGACCGTTAAGTGCATGCAGGTCATGAGTTGTGAGTGCATGCAAGACTTTTTCTCATGGACTAGGCTACGGCTAAAGTGTTAATGAAGACCAACTCATGCAGGACATGATCCGACTTACTTCTCTTGTTATTACCAGGGTGAAAGATTCTGACCTGCAGGTAGTCATGAGAGAGAGAGAGAGAGAGAGAGAGAGAGAGAGAGAGAGAGAGAGAGAGAGAGAGAGAGAATGTCTCTCCCACAAAGGCTGCAGGTACAATTAGAAAAAGGCATATAGAAAACGGAAACAGCACCACAGTCCAATCAATTAGATGAAGGTTGAAAAAGTGAAAGGAAGCCTCAAGTAGAAAAAGGTCAAAATATGATCACTGTGTGTTCGGAGAGCCCAGTGACGGTAGCTGGGTCAGGTGGGCTCCCCAGAGGGTAAGCCATCACCAGTGGTTAATGCAGTGACCCCGGGAGCAGAATCCATCATAAGCGGTTGAAGGAAACGAAAGCCTTTGACCCTTTCCCCTTGCCTCAAGTGGCTCAGATTGGCTTACCAATGGACTGCTAACATTACTTTACATTAATGGGTACTCAAGTTATTACACCCACAGTTACTTAACAAATAGTTTCCCTTATAGTTCCGAACTCTGGACCACCTGAGTAGCTCATGCAAACATCACCGAGCAATAAGGTGAATGGGCGGTGGCCACGCGCGCTGAGAGACTTTCCGTCCATTTCCTAATCCTAACAGGAGGTAACCTGAGAAGGTCCGTAAGTGTACTCGACATAAGGTCTAATGGGACAAAAACTACGGAGTTTCTCCAAGGTAAACCTGTAAACTAACCCATAGTAAACCAGGAGGTTTACCCATGGTAGACTAGATATTTCATCTACGGTAAGTTTGACAATGATGATCATACTTGGTAAGCCAGGAAATTCCACCATTTACTAAGCCCCCAAAATGTCTCCCTTTACAAAGCCAGAAGTTCTACTTTTGGTGAGGCTGGGATTCTAGCCTAAGTAAGCCAGATGAATGAGAGCATGAGAGAAAGAAAGAGAGATGATGATAGAGAGATAGATAGATGAGCGAGAGAGAGAGAGAGAGAGAGAGAGAGAGAGAGAGAGAGAGAGATTATGGAGGGTGAGTATAGAGCTGTAGCCACCAACAAAAGCATGGGTACATACCGCATGCGTTTTCGTCTGAACCATCGCTACAATCGGTATTTCCGTCACAGAAGAGGTTTCTGTCCAAACAGGTTGTGTCCCCACAAGCCAGAAAGTTCTCCTGTAAATCAAGCCCGGGTCAGCAGGTGTACCTATACTAGTACCTCTACGATCTTACTCTAGAGCGTTAGGGTCCCGGATCGTCTCGCTTTGGCTCTTCCTGTTAAAGAGTGGATGAGACCGTGAGCTTTCGGCGACCCAGGACCCGACACTGTCAACACAAAGACAACCGTGTACCGCGCGTTGCGTCTGTCCTTCATGTTTCCTCCAAGCCCTTGTGTTCCCAATGTCTTCACGAACTCGAGGCAAAGTTCAAGAGCTTCTTGGACGAACGTGACCACAGAGTAACACATGTCTGTTCCCTGAGAGGTACATTAGCGAAGGTTTTTTAGTAAGAAATATCCGAGATTCGTTCCGAAAGTCTGACCAAGTAGATAAAAGTGTCTTTAAGATGTCGCAAGCGTGATGTTCTCTGCGACGACATTCGTGAAGACATGGCGAGACTGTACTTGTGGTTTGTTTTGGATGTGTTTTGAAGGCGCCACCTGCACGGCCCTGCTAAAATTCGGCTGGAGACCTACCACATGCGTTCTCGTCGGAATTATCCTTGCAGTCGAATGTACCATCGCAGAATAAATTACGGTCTTTGCACTCGCCATCACCGCATGCTAGCTCGTTCTCCTACCATTATGGGACAAAGGTGATTATCCTAGGTTCTCCTACCATTATGGAACACATATGGTCAACCTAGGTAGTCCTACCATTATATGGCAAAGACCATAGATCGTGTGAGTAAGAACCACTCACAAAGTATAGCGTCATTAAGCGTAGTTAATCAACTTGATATTTCTTGATTTCGTCTCTCATTCACACATCACCATCGCCAGAGGTCTGGTCCTGTATAGGTCGCTTGTCATATCACCACACCTTCCACTTATTTGGTCATCTTTTCACTTACAAGATTCGATAACCGTCAATGAATAAGATACCTTGTTACGTACAATACATTCACGTTAAAAAAAAGCCACATAATTTCCTCATTGAAAAAGATAATGTGTAGACTCCATACCAACAACATGAATACGTAAGGACACCCGAGTATTCCTCATTAAACATGACATAGGAGAGTCATGGGTACAGGGGTGATCATACGGGTACAGGCAGTCAGGTAAGTCTGTAATCACCTCGACGGCAGTCCATGAAGGATACACATAGGTCTTTGTCTCTACTCGGCAGACCCTAATCCTCGTGTACTTTCTCATGATTGGTATAAATAAATACACTGATACATAAGCCATTGTGTGACACAAGTTCTCATCATCAATTCTTCACTAGAACAGCTGAGACAAATTCTGAGCTGGTTTAAGAGGCCATTTAAACTCCATATAAATCACTGTATATCACCAGTATTGGGTCACGGAAAAAGACGGGTTGACACTTTACCTGACACAAGGGCTCCTGCGTGTTCAGCAGCGGCTTCACCTTTTTGGTCTTCGATTTCTTCGCACAGTTCAGGACCTTACTCTTCCAGTCGCAGGTCTGCTTTTCCAGGTCGAAAGACAAACCGTGTGGGCATCGCAGAGCTTGCAGTCCCTGTAGATGGAGCAGAGAGACGAAGGGAGTTAGTGAAAGTGGATTCCTGGAGAGAGAGGTTTTGGTAGGCACCAATGGAGGGTGGCAAAGGAAGAGGAGGAGGAGGGGGGCGGGGAGGAAGAGGAGGAGGGGTGGTTGTGGCAGGAGACAAAGGAGGTTGTAATGCTTACAACATCTCGCGTTTGGTCAACACTGAAAAGTTGCTTCTTCTGCTGCTACTATTACTACAAGTATTACTATTATTAATGCTACTACAGTTACTACTATTACTACTCCTACTAAAATCACTTTTACTACCATTACTGATACTACTAATATTGCTAACACCACTATACTGCTGCTACAACTATTATCACAACTGTTGTTACTACTACAACTACTAATGCTACGACTACTACTACTACTTCTACTACTACTACTACTACTACTACTTCTACTGTTATTACTACTACTATATCTACAACTGCTATCACTACTACTATAAATATTACTACTATTATAACTACTGCCACTACTACTACTAACTACTGCTACTACTATTGCTACTACTACTTCCAATGCATTTACTATTAATGATATTACTACTATAACCACTGCTACTACTTCTAAAGCTATTTCTGTTACTATTACTACTACTATAACTGCTGCCATTTGTATAACTACCACTACTACAACTACTTTTAATGCTATCTTTACTATTACTGTTACTACTACTATAACTGCTACCACTACTATAACAACTACTCATACTTCTAATGCTATTACTACTATTACTATTACTATAACTACTGTTACTACCACTACTACTACTACTAATGCTATTACTAAAACTACTATCAGAACTACTGCTACTACTACCATTGCTACTACTAACGCCATTATCACTCTTACTACTACCACTAATGTAAGTACTACTGCTACCATAACTAATGTTACTACTAATGCTGCTACCACTACTACTATTTACAAGGCCAGAGTGACATTAAACGCAAAATTCAACAGCGGAGAGCCCAAACCTAAAACAAGAACACTGATAACCATCATGAGTTAACACGGGCAGGATGTTATCTTTCATCTGTTATCATGTGGTTTTCTTGATACAAACATACGTGACATAAGTTAGTCCCAAGGAATAAAAGCGCTCGTCAGAAAGCGAATTCGCTTAGACTTTCAGATCACGACACTGTCTGGCGGTAAATGTCATCAACAATAAACAAACAAAAGTGCCATTGTAAACAAAGAAAGTGCCATTATTTTCATCTTTTTCCGTGGCAACAATTTTCTACAAACAAAAAACTATCCACACGTATATCCGACTATCCACACATACCCCGGTTAACTCTTACGCAAATATACCCTGACTATCCACATGTATACCTCGACTATCCACACTACGATCACCACCATTGCGATAACCACCATATTGATCACCGCTACGATTATCGCCATAATCATCACCACTACGTCACCAACGTGATCACCACCACTACGGTAGACACCACAGCATTCATACGATCACCACGACAGTGTCACCCTTACGATCACCAGTCACCCCGTCACCACTGCTAACACCATTACCTTCACTCCGACAGATGGCACCACTTCTATCTTGAAGCAAAATCATTGCAGTTAAACAATATTTTGATTTCTGACCCGAACTTTGCTAAAATAACATTAGACGCTTCAGATATGTGGTTGTGGTTATACGTGTGGTATGTATGTGGTTAAGGTCATACCTGTGGCATATTTCTCTTGGTATAACCAAAACTGTGACCTAGTAAAGCATCCGAATCTTCGGGATTCTGAACCATATTGTTGAACGCTTTTCACCTCAGGTCAGAGCATGGCACTGTATTCACACGATCTCTAATGGGGTTAGATATTTGTGAAATTCCCCCGAGGAAAAATATAGCAAAAGATATAGAAAGATAGAAATGTTTATATAATGTACAGTGAAATAAACTTTGGGATTATTACCCAATTCTTTTTCTTCGAATCTTCCAACAGTATCTAAAGAGGTTCATAGTGTTGAAGCTTCTTTTGTTATGGGGAGTTGTAAACATTTTCAAGGACTCGTATTTGGGGAGAAATGCCGATCGTCGGTCGGTATATTGGGGTGAGGGAAATATGGGGTGGGGAGAAAGAGAGAAGGGGAGATAGATAGAAAGAGATCGTCACCTTCAGCCGTTCAGCAAGGCGAAACAATCCTAGAACAGGACGGTTCCATCCTTTGGTGTGATGACCTTTCAACCTGAGCAGACCATCGCGATGAAGGAGAAAGGGAAGAAGAGGGGAAGAGGAGGGGGAGAGAAGGGGATGAAGAGGGGAAGAGGAAGGGAAGAGATGGGGAAGAGGAGGGGAAGAGGAAAGGGAGAGGAGGGGGAAAGAAGGGGAGAGAAAGGGGAAGAGGAAGGGCAGAGGAGGGGAAGAAGAGGGGAAGAAGAGGAGAAGAGGAAGGGAAGAAGAGGTGAAGAGGAGGGGGAGAGGAGGGGATGAGGAAGGTAAGAGAAGGGGAAGAAGAGGGATAGAGGAGGGGGAGAGGAAGGGAAGAGGGAGGGAAGAGGAGGGAAAGAGGATAGGAAAAGGAGGGGAAGAGGAGGGGATGAAGAGGGTAAGAGGAAGGGAAGAGGAGGGGAAGAGGAGGGGAAGAAGAGGGGAAGAGGATGGGAAGAGGAGGGGAAAGTAAGGTAAGAGGAGGAGAAGAGAAGGGGAAGAGGAGGGGAAGAGGAGAGGAAGAGGAGGAGAAACGGAAGGGAAGAGAAGGGGAAGAAGAGGGGAAGAAGAGGGGAAGAAGAAGGGAAGAGGATGGTAAGAGGAAGGGAAAAGGAAGGGAAGAGGGGGAGAAGGAAGGGAAGAAGAGGGGAAGAGGAGAGGAAAGAGGAGGGGAAGAGGACGGCAAGAAGAGGGGAAGAGGAGGGGAAAAGGAGGGGGAAAGGAGGGGAAGAGGAAGGGAAGAGGAAGGGAAGAGGAGGGGGATGAAGACATCAAACGTTCCACACTGAAAACCCAAACCAACCTCTCCTTTCCCTCCCGCCCAACATCTCTAATAAACCAGTTCTATTTACCCTCAGTTCCTAAACACGAAACACACACACACATAGATTCGTAGATATGTATTCACCTGAAGAAACTGATAGATAGGTGGATAGATAGATAGTTAGATAGACAGATATATGGATAGATCGAATCAGAGAGAGAGAGAGAGAGAGAGAGAGACCAGACGACCTCCAAATAACCTTTCTCTCATCAGCACAACACCGTTAGCCAGTCGTCGCGTCCTTGTCGAAGTTTGCAGAAGGTAGAATCCGGATGCGTTCTAAGGGTCTGCGAACGGCGTCTGTGAAGTTCCATGATCTTTCTCTAAAAATCGGCATCACTCTCTGAGGTTCCACGAACGACATCTTCAATCCATCTACTCCAGGTTGAGAGTCACCAAAGGGGAAACTACAACTGATACCTAGTCATGTTTTGAAAAAGACATTGAAAAACGTCCTATAGATATACCAAAGAGTGACAGAAATTTTGGCAAGGATTTCTCACGTGGAAACTGATTCAAAATCTTTAACAAACTCCCTGACTACAGTGGTACGATCCTTGCTCATAACGGTACGATCCTTGAAGATGACGGTACGATCCTTGCTCATAACGGTACGATCCTCGAAGATGACGGTACGATTATTGCTCATAACGGTACGGTCCTTGAAGAAGACGGTACGATCCTTGCTCATAACGGTACGATCCTTGAGTATGACGGTACGATCTTTGAGCATGACGGTACGATCCTTGAGCATGACGGTACGATCCTTGAGTATGACGGTACGATCCTTGAAGATGACGGTACGATCCTTGAGTATGACGGTACGATCCTTGAGCATGACGGTACGATCCTTGAGAATGACGGTACGATCCTTGAGTATGACGGTACGATCCTTGAGCATGACATTACGATCCTTGAGTATGACGGTAC
>JAYMFT010057570.1:0-15032 GCA_038088735.1 Panulirus argus | reverse complement strand
GACAAATCAATCCCTTGTATAAACGGAGCAACTGTTCAGAAGAGAAAAAGTTACAACATCTAAACAGGACACCCAGTCCATTCCTTAGTCTGTTCAGTCTTTTCCTTCTGTGCCTGAAGCCTAGCTTGTTCACTTTGTGTGTTAAGTCTAGCAATTTCTAGGTGAAGCCGCAAGGTTTCGGGATTGACATTAAGAGCACTATGTCACTGCAGAGGGACTAAAACTTCGGCTGACCTAGGTGGTGGGACGATATCACCAACACTATTTTCAACATCAGGCATGGTACTTTCTAGTTGCATGCTTATTAATTCGTTTAGTACCAAAGCTTCCTACTCTACTTTATGAGCATTCCAGTCATACCCCAGTCCTAAACTATATGCAACAGGCCTCAGCTCGTAAACTGACGAAGATATGATATCACTTGGAGGGGGTTCAGATCGACAGAAATGGTCCACGTCATCGACATTGTTAATTAACGAGGGAAAGTGACAGTAAAAAGGTAGGAAAATTCTGGTACAAAGATCGCCAATCTCTTGTTACGCAGCATGGATAATGTCACTTTAGAGTCAAGGAATGAAATTGAACACCAGGATTAAAATCACTTATTTTACAAGAAATAAAATCCACAATACAAAAAGTAACACATTACTCGGGCTCAAATATCTATGTTACTTTAATGCCCAGGTAAGTTTTCAAACCAGGAGGTCTCTTCCTCCACAAAACTTCAAATATGAAAACATGAGAATGATATGACTATCAGTTGACAGTTCTAAAGGCACATTACAATACATGGTGACACTCATTTAACACAAGATAATATACAACCGTACTGTGGCTGGACACTGCTTCTCTCAGCCACTTGTGGCATCGGGCTTGTTAGCAGGGAAATCCTCTCTTAGTGGCTGGTGAAGGAAATCAGCTCCTGAGACAATCTTCGTGAGTTTTATCAGAAGTGTGTCCTATACAGAGTTGATTCTGATTGGCTGACTTCTTCCTGTCATGCCCCTCACCTCAATTGTGATTGGAGGGAAATTGGAGGGAATGACCACACAGTGTCAATTCCAGTTGGCTAATGTGGTTGGGACATGACCCTCATCTTGACTGTGAGATGGTGGGAACAGAAGTGAAACCCACAGTGACCTGGTTCATCTGATGCCACAGCTGAGAAGGGATTAATGGCTACTGGATGTAGGCGGATGTCTCCGCAGGACCAAGTCGTGTGACCTGGTCATTTGATACCATGACCTCAGAAGGAGGTTGACCGCTAGTGGTCAGGCCACCGGAACTTTCTGTTGGCTGCCCTCCACAGTGAGGACATTCTCACCCTGTACCTTAACCTAAGACACACCGTAATGCATACGTAGACGAGATTCCTGGCTGGGAAAGAGAAAGTGTTAAATACCTAAAACATGACATGGACACAGGTTTGTAACATCAAGCAAGATATGGTGAGAGCTACATGGTAACTTTACCATCTTGGCACAACCCCACAGGAGGGACACACTTTAGAGTAGGTACTCATTGTCTCTCTTCTCTGATAGGCAGCAACCAACTAGGGAGGTATTACCAGCACTACTTTCTTTGTATTGGTAGGGTTAGTGACAACTGCACAGTGAGCCAGCACTTCAGAGGCTTTCAGATTTCACTCATTTGGCCCATATTGCAGCCATATATTCCTGCCTTACAAACTGTGCTGCTGGCTTTCAGTCCACAAATCTACAGTATCTCCATCTCCACATAATAACACATAACTAATATGACTTGTTCTTCATAACTATAATTTCTTGCAGAGAGTGCTATGCACTAGCCATGCCTTTTGGCAAAATCCTGTCATAAGTAATTGCAATTGAGAAAGTACTCTCTTTTTTTTGCTAGCCCTCCTTTCATGGGAGAATCTTGTAGTAGGTACTTATGGGTTGCCTCTCTCTCTCTCTCCCTCCATTAAGGATAAGACTGAAAGCTGGATCAGTGTACTATTAACAAACAAAAACTTGAATTAGTAATAAGTGGAACCATGTCTGATGAATTAGATGTTCTGTCAGGGATACCATAGGAAACAATGTTAATTTAAGTCTTTTATGTACTTAATTATGATATTAGATATTGACACTGAAATAAAAGAAATTGTTGTCAGGTGCTCTGCTGATGTCACAAGAATAGGCAAAATGACATGATCAGCATCTTATGAAAGAAAGATGCAAAAAGACTTGTACAATCTATGAATGGGCAGAGGTGAACTTAATGGAATTAAATGAAGATGATTTTGAGCAAATTAGTCTAGGAGCAATTAACAATACTTTCATGACACTTTAAAGGCCTCTCAGGGAAAGTAACAGAATGTAAAACGAGCATCAAAGAGCTAGGAGTCATCATAAAACTAGAAATAATAAAACATTTTGAGAAGATAGCTCTATCAAGCTGCCAGTAAATAGTGGTGGTATGACTGACAATTTTCACAGCAAGAGACAGAAAACTATTGATGAAGATGTGTAATGTTTACATAAGAAGGAAAACATAGCTGTGTTGTATGAAGATCAGCCAAACAAATGGAAAGAGACAAATTGATTACAGAGAATTCAGAAGCACTTCAGGAACATATTTGAGGAATTGAAACATTATCATGGGAGGATGAGGTTTCTCAAACTTTGCAGCTTTGTCTGAAGAGATAGATACATAGTAATCTATGCATAGCAACAAAATGAAGAGATAAATGATAATATTATGGATCAAAACTTTTCTTAACGGAAGAAATAAGATTTTTTTGAGTGAGCAACAGTATCATAGAATATGGTGAAATGATGACAAACAAACTTTTACAAGAGCCCTACAAAATTTATGAAAGGACCATGCACTGTGTTACCCTGAAAATTAAGAAACATTAATGGAAAAACTGCATAAATGTTTTTAGAACTTGATGCATGGTTGAAGTCAGTTCCAGATGAACCAAGGATTGATAAGTATGGAATGAGCCTGGTGGCAGAGAGAAACAGCATGATTTTATTAAGTAGGGCATGTGGTAAGTCCCACATGTTACCCATACATTTTGGCAAAACCTCATTGTAGATACTCATAGGAGAATAAGATGTTGAGGAGATGTAAGGAAACAAAGTTTCTTCTGTCAGCAGGTGGGATAGTATGTTAATATGAGGAAACAATGTAATTTAAGGTTTCTTCTATAATGGTACTTACATGGACAACCAAGAGAATATTTTATATGAAGCAGATATTTAGAGGAGGCACACAGTGTTTAAGGAGTCATGAAATAATGCATTCTTTCACTGTAAGATTTCATGATGCAGAAAGCTTTTTGTTGTACATGCTGGTCTTTGGTTTCATTAGAATTCTTATAACTTCTAGGTACGTAGTGAACGAAATAAGGCACGAGAAGAGGTGAGAATTTTACGGGGTCGTCTTGAAGTTTCACAAAGAGAAACTGGTGTTTTGAGAAGAGAGAAAAATGACTTGGAAGCTCAGATGTCACACTTAACACAAACTCATCAGTTGCGACCTAGAAAGGATAGTATGGCAGATAAACCTGATGATGTAAGAGATCAAGTAAGTTAAAATATGCAGGTATGTGATAGGATACCCACTTTTCATCTGTTATTTTTGTTCAGCTAATACTGCATTAATTTGAGTAATTTTATCAACATTTTCTATCCTCTTGTTTCTCTTACCCTTTGAATTGGTGGATCAGGTACATAAGCCTCATAAGGGAAACTAATGCGATTACTAATGGTAATATTGTCAGTGTGGGGAAAAGTTGAGGAATGGTAACAAGCAGAGAAGAGGTGAAGAAAAGCTGGAGAGATTGTTTTGAAGGACGTTTTAATTTGTTAGGTGATAGGGTTGAAAATGTGGTATGTTTAGGGTAAGGAGGTTTGAGGAGTAACAGAGTCATGATGAATGGTTTAGTGAAAAGAGAGGAGGTGATGAAAGCTCTACATAAGATGAGATGTAGCAAAGTGGCTGGAATGAATATGATTGCAGTTGAATTTGTTGATTGGTTAGTCTGGATTTTCATTATATGTATGGCTCTATGTAAGGCACAAGATGAGGTGCTAGAGGACTAGTAGAATACTTGTATAGTGCCATTATAGGAAGGCAATAAGGATAAAGTGAATGCTTGCATTGTACAGGTATAACTGTTGAGTGTACCTGGTAAGTTGTACAAAAGGATGGTGATATGCGCAGAACATCAGATTGGGGTGGATCAGTGTGGTTCAGGAGTGATAGAGGATGTGTTGAACAGGTGCTTGTTTTAAAGATTGTGAGAAATACTAGGAGAAACAGGGATTTGTATGTCACACTTTTGGACCTCTAGAAAGCATATGATGGAATTGACAGAGAAGCTGTGTGGAAGGTACATTTAGTGTTTTATATGGGAGGAAAGCTGCTAAATGCAGTGAGAAATTTTTATTTGGAGATTAAGTTTGTGTGTGTGTGTGTGTGTAGGAAAGTGTGTGTGTGTAGGAAAGAAGGAAGGAAGGAAGGCAAGTGGTTCCAAATGAAGGTGGGTCTGCCTCAAGGAAGTGTGATATCACCATGGCAGTGTAATATGTGTTTTGGTGGGGTGGTGAGAGAGTTAATGAGTGTCAAAGAAAGAGAGGCAGGTCTACAGTATGCTGGGGAGGTGCCTGGGAGATGAGGTAGTTGCTGTCTGCAAATGACACAGCTTTGGTGGCAGATTTAGTTGGGAAGTTGCTAAAGCTGTTTAGCTGCTGTCTAAGTCTGGGAGTTGTTAAAGAAGGATGAGATTTAATATGACTAAAAGTAAGGTAATGAGGTGTAGCAGGGGGTTAAGACAGGTTGCTTTGACCATGAGTTTAAATGAGGAGAGCCTGGAGGAAGTGGAGTGCTTTAGATAGCTAAGAGTGGACATGGCAGCAGATGGAATTATGCAAGCTGAAGTGAATAATAGGATGAGAGAGGAAGCAAAGATCATGGGTGTGTTTAGGATTATGTGAAAGTCAAGATAGCTGTCTATGAAGACAGAGATAGGTATGTTTGATAGTATAGTACTCCCACTGATGTTTTGTGGGTGTGAATCATGGGCCTTAAATGCAAAAGAATAAAAGTGGTTGTAAATGAAATGCTTGAGGTTGCTATCTGGAATGGGTTAAGTTGATTATGTAAAGAATTATGGGAATAAATTTGTGATAGTAAGCAGAGTATGATTGAAAGAGCAGCCCAGGATGCACTGCAATAGTTTGGTCATTTGGAAAAGATGAGATAGAAAGACTGACTAATTGGATATACATGTCATAAGTGGAGAAAGCATTGCTTGGGAAGACTGAAAAGGAGGTAGATGGATGGAGGAAAAGATGCTTTGAGCTGTTAGGGCATGAAATTCAGGGGGCAATTGGCATGCATGGCATAGAGCAGCTTGGATTGATATGGTATATGGTGTCACATGGTGTCAGTGGGCTGAATAAGGGCATATGAAGTGGTCAGAGGAACTCATGGAATGGTTTGTGTGGTTCTGGTTTTGGTGCATTTTGCATGAGAGCTTGATAGTGGATATGAGCATGTGAGGTCATTCGACTGTTCTTGGTGGTATCTCCCTCATGTAGAAAAAAGTGAACAAGTATGAGAAATAAGCTATATAATTAACTAAAGAATAGGATGTACAAAACATGACAGAAATATAGTGAGATCCATCCATAGTGAACCCTCATTAGGTTGAATAAAACAAAGGAATGGAGACAAACTACTTGCATCTTCATTCATTGTTATATTATCTACTGTTTTCATTTTTAAATTCATAACCTCATTATCAGAGTCTAATGAAGTACTCTCAGATCACTCGATTCATTGTTTGGCAAAATTCGTCACTAGCATGATTGGCTTACTTTCAAACTTTCTTCATTGGTATCATAAATTCATATCTTCAGCCAGATATTTGCCATATCACCTTGGCAGAATTTCAAACATAAGATTTTCCAGTAATAACCTTACCTAGCACATCTTTTCTAGGCCTTCATGTTCATGTCTCACTAATCTGTCTTTTTAAAAAGTTTCACTAATCTGTCTTTTTAAAAAGTTTCACTAATCTGTCTTTTTAATCAGTTAGCATTTAGGTTATTCATCTCTATGTTGTTATTTCTTGACATGTTTAATGAGTTGCATCTCATAATAATCATGTGCACCTCCCTTAACCTCTTTTTGTACAGCACAAGAACTGATACTCTTTCTGAATATAAACCATGCTTGCTTGTCTTTTTTGCTTCTTTTTTAAAAAACAGAACTTTTTCTTCATTTTGGAAACATACTTTGTTACCATTCCAAAGAGGAATTGCCATTGTGACCCTTACAATTGTTTTATTGTTGCTCATACTTTTATTTCTAATCTTTATATCTCTTCTCAACTCCCATTCTTTAAGTCTCTTGAATTTCAGTCTATTTGGATCATCATTATAGCTTTTGCAAGCCAAGTGACCATGTTTGTGGTCTTACACCATCAATCAATGCTACTCCTACAGTCTTCTCATCCTTAGGTGTCTGACCTACACTGAACAACTTATCCAGCTGTACCCAGTGCACAGTGGCCATCAGTGGTGCCCTGCATGACATCTGTGAATGTTATGGTGCTATCAGGCTAGTATTCCTGATGTGCCACATCAGTTTGTATATGTGCATTACTAATGTCTGGTCATTGTATATGCAAGAATCTGGAGAATCCTGTGTTGTAAACCTTGATATATTGTAAGGTTCTGACAGGTTGTGGCATCTGTGTCTGATCTCCAAGCCCCCTATTTTGGGCTTTCTTCCCTTATTCTGTTTTATCATGTAAAGCTTTTTCTGGTTGATCTGTCCTAGTATATGTTGATGTATTATCCTTTCCCTCTTTCGTAATTAACTGTGGTGTCTAAGTATTCTTGCATATCTATTATGCTCTTCCTCCTTTTTACTCTATCAACAATTTCCTTTCTTAAACAGATAACCAAGGGCACTCGTGTGCTGATATTCTACACTGCATTCTTCCACTTTCAAAGCAGCTTCTTTTTCTGTTGCTTCATCTGTGCCTTGTCATAGCTACCTCAGTAAACAGACTTTGACAGGATTTGCTAGTGGAGTGGTTGTAGCCACTAAGATTTGAGTTTCTTACTATTTCCCTCGCTAAAATCCCTCACAATTTTTCCATCTCTTTCAACAGATAGGTCTGTAAATCCACTATTCAGCACAGTCAGCTAAAGATACTGGTACCACTAAAACATCTGTTTGTCTGGGAAACATCCCAACACAAATAGCTAAGTTGTCATGTTTAGAATTGCATTAATTACTTCCTGCCATAATTATATCCTAATTGGCTACCTACAGGCAAGTGCCATACATTAGTTCATCACATCTGCATACAAATATTGCATCTGGCTTAGTATTGATACTTTCAACTGGGTACAGAGTGAAGATTCATCTTAGTTTGGTTTTCTAGTGTAAGCATAATTAGATAGTAGTTGATAGGCAGCCACTGAACAGTGAGGTATATTACCAGTGCTACCAGCATAGTAAGCCAGCACTTAAGTGGTTATCAAATTGCACTCCTCTGCCCCAGCTAGCTGTCTTTCTTTCGAGCCTCATCCACATGTGGACTGCAGGCATTCTGTCCACAAGCATACAATCTATCCATGTCACACATAATGCTTTACAACACTTGACTCACACAACTCATTTTTTATAACTAGATTTTCCAGCTCTGAGGGTTAAATGCAGGACCCAACTTTTGGCAAAATGGAGGGGCTTTTGATCAAGGTAGTTGGTAGGAACACTAGACAGAAGCATTAGTTAAAAGTAGGAGTTAGTAACATTAGGTAGGCACCTCTTGAAACATTGCACTAGAGTTGCCTTCTGCCAGTGGCCTGTTAAGGATGAAGCACTAAAAGGCTAAGAAGTGGCACTAGAGTTTACCAGTTATGAAGACTCTTGCCATGGCCACCCCCTTGAGGGGGTTCCCAAAGGGAATGAGCATCAGAGATATAGATGGAACATAATTTGCTTTGCCAGTTTCACAATTAGTCTACAAGCATTTTAAGCAATGTTTGATATAAGCAAAAATTTAATGTGTATGTGTTTCATAGCATAAGCTGTATCAGACAGTTTACTGACGAGTCAGCTTGGTTATCTTTAGTACACACTGGATTAATGGATTAAAGAATGATTTGTATATGATGGGCACCTCAGCCAGTGAGCACCCAGAATGCCAGAAATTTGTATTCTAGATGAGTGATTGGCTGTAGCATGACTTCCCCAATTAAATGACTTGCCCTTGTAAATCAGGCAGATGCACAGTAGCATTCCTTCACCCTACATCAGCAGTGACCACGAGTGTGGTCTCTCACCAGCAACCAATACTTCCCCTCCAGTCATCTCATTCTTAGGTGCCTGACCCACACTGTTCAACTTATCCAGCTATACCCAGTACACAGTGGCCAGTAAAGGTGCCCTGCATGACATCTCCTGCATAAGTTATGCTGCTATCAGTCTAGTATTCCTGATACACCACATCAGTTTGTATATGTGTATTCAGTCAGCATGGTCCCTGCTATGTCACACTGATTACCACAGTTTCATGAGTGCAAGGCCTGCCTGCAAGGAACTCCCTTCATTGACTAGGCTACGTTAAATTGACTATGACATTTGTTTGTCACAGATCCAGTGACTTCTTGCTGCTAGGTTTAATAACCAAGAACCAGTATCTTTTATATCCTGTTTTTGGTTAGCAAGTGTATTCTGCCAAGCATTTTTATTTCCAGCCTCAGAGTGTTGATGGTCAAACATTTTGTTGTATTTGTTGTATCATGGTAAATCAATCCAGTGATATAGAATTGCTAAAGTCCTACATGAATATTTGTTATTCTTAAGTGTTGTATTTGCTCGGTATCACTGCTCAAATCTGCACTATTGTGATAACGTTCTTTCACGTTTGCAATCTGTCAATATTCCTATTCAATCCTTCATTTATTGTAATGATATTCTTAAGTGCTACATTACTGAATCTTTACTAATCAGTGTTACATTTGCCTGATGTTGTCATTATTTAGTGTAACATCAAATCAAATCA
Source organism: Panulirus argus (assembly GCA_038088735.1). NCBI lineage: Eukaryota > Metazoa > Arthropoda > Malacostraca > Decapoda > Palinuridae > Panulirus > Panulirus argus. The sequence continues at coordinate 5,974 of JAYMFT010057570.1, read as the reverse complement.
CTATGCCAGTATCAGTGCCATACTTAATTTAGAGCATACCTATTATGATGTGCCTATTTCTCTGAATCAGCATATGACCAGAGACTTTTATTCATTGGCTAGTTGTATTTGTTGGTTACATTTTTTTCTTATTCAGCTTTTTGGTATTATTTTTCATGGTAAAGGCTAGTCCAGGTGCTTGACTTATTTTGTCAAAGAGACAATTATCTGTCATTGGCTATGGCTCTGTTGCAAGTTATTTTTCTTTATTCTTTTATTTTTTCTTGTGATGCAAATAAAAACATAAATTTACTTTTGTTTCTCCTTTCCTTATTATCTGCTCTCAGCTAGGTTCTCTACACTTATCACTTGGCCACTTGGTTGATTGCCACCCTTTCCTGGATGGGTCATGATACCCTTTTGATCCAGTCTTTTATTTTTACTTATCTATCTATCTATCCATCTATCTTTCTATCTATATACCTATCTATATATCTATATCTCTGATGCCCATTCCCTCAGGGGGTCTCATGCCTCCCTCATATACACTATTCCATCCATTCTTTCACCATTTCTATCCCTCCTTTATTCTTCCATTCTATTTGTCCATGTCACAGGTAGTCTTCCTTTCACACCAACCCCTTTGATCATACTATTTCCCATGTCACAGGTAGTCTTCCTCTCACATCAACCCCTCTGATCATACCATCATACACTTTTTTTGTAAACTCCCCATTTTGTGTTATTTCTATATGCCCAAACCACCTCAAAGTATTATGTTTCACCCACCTTACCACTCCACAATTTATTCCCTTTGCATTTCCTGCCTTAACAAATCTTTCATTCATCCCCTCATTTCTTTCTTCATTCCATCTAGTCATACTATATGTTCCTCTCAGATAGCTTATTTTCACAGCCTGGATTCTTGACCTCTCTGACTCATTCCATGTCCATGCTTCGGCTGCATAGGTCAGGGTCGGGAGGACTATGCTGTCCCTTAGCTCTTTTTTCACTTACATACATCTTCCTTTATTATTTTATTAAGGGACCCAACAACTTTTGTACCCTTTACTGCTCTCTCCCTAATCTCTGCTTCCATATCACCAAACTTACCCAAGATAACCCAAGATAGCTTTAGATACTAAAATTCTCTCACCTCTTCCAGTCTTCTCCCCCATATCTATAACACAGTTTAGTACACTTTCTTTTTTAACTTTATAGGGTTTTTCAAAATCAGTATTTTCACTATTACCTTTCAAAAACCATTACCTTACTTTTACTGGCATTTACCACCTATTGCCTACGCTTACATACATCGTAACATACGCTTACAACCTGCAACTCTTTTCACTCTAAGTAAAGAACACAGTTTCATCCACAAATGGGCTTGTCACTAGCCACCTTACCATGCCATCACACTCCATCTCTGCACCCACTTTCCATAGTTTTGCTTTCATCTCTGTTATCACTCTATCCATATATATGTTAAAAAAGTCATGGTGACATCTCACAGCCCTGCCTCACACCCACATGTTTACCAGAACTTTCGCTCAACTCCTCATCCACTCTTACACATGCATTTGCTACCCTGTAGATGGTTTTTACACCATCCAACAGTTGTCCCCTACCCCATATATATCCAAGCACATCCCAAAAGCTCTCCACTCCACCCTGTCATAAACTTTCTCCAGATCCATAAAAGCTGCATACAGCTTCTTACTTTTTGCTAGATACGTTTACACAGTCATTTTTATCACAAAAATTTGATCCATACATCCCCTTCCTTTATTAAATCCCTTTGATCCTCACATGTTCTGCATTCAGTCATTTCCATCACTCTGTCAATCTGCACTCTTGCATACACTTTTCCTGGTACACCTAACAGACTTATTCCCCTTTAATTGTTTTCATCCATCCTGTATTCTCTTGAATAAAGGATCAGTAATAGCTTTTACCTACTCCTGAGGCACTATCTTCTGTTTCCATGCTAAATTGCATATCAAATGCATCCTCTCTGTCATGCTTTCTCCCCCCAATACTTCAACATTTCATCCATAATCCTATCCATTCCTTTTCCTGCCTTCAACCTCATTATTGCCTTGAGTGCTAATTTTGGTTTATCCCAGTAATTGATATCATTACCAAGCTTGCTTTCCTCACAGACTCAGGCAACCAGTGATGTGGCATTGCAGAATTTTAAGGACAACACATTTACAAACCATACTCGCTATGTTTCCATCATTAGTTTAGTTGCATTGTGTTGCAGTATGTTAACCTGACTTTGATTGCACTTTTGCATTTGGAAGTATGAGTTAATAGGAAGACGTTGAAGACTATGTCCAAGCTAAACTTGATTCTGGTCAACATCCAGCTAATCCAACAGGCAGGCAGCAGATAGCTGAACTGGCTGAGAAGCAACAGCTTGCTGACCTAGATCCTGAGTTTGAGGAATTCTTCTTCCCCATGGTTCTGAGGAAGAAAGGGAGCATAAACATAAGCAGTAAGGGTTGCAGCACAGAAGACAACAGTGTTAACAGAGGAGATGGGAGAATGAGCATGAAAAGGTTGCCCATAAACAAGAACGGTTTGCTTGAGAACAAGAAAGGGAGCTTCTCCTGTTAAGGGAACAGCACGCTGAGGCTGTTTGCAGATGGGACTTACAGGTGGTTGCAGTTCAGCTTTACAATTAGTCTACCACTGCTCCCACCAATACCACAGCACAAAATTCCCACACCTACAAATCATACCAGGAAGGGAAAAGTTCTGAATTATACATTGAGTGGTTTAAAGATCTGTCAGAGGGCTACAGGCTCTCAGACTTTGAGGGTAAAGTGGCTAAAGTTCTTATGACCTTAACAGCAGGTTTATCAGGTTTTAGGAAACAATGAAAGAGATGATACTGTATCCATAGGCCTCTTCAAGGAGTTGGCTAAACACTAGTTAAACTGACTACTCGTCAGACAGTGAGACTGCATCCTGAAGCTAGACTTCATGGTTTTCTCACTGTCAGCTTCACCAAGGCCAGCAAGCTGAACATCAAGGAAGGTGTGGATGATCTAATCTTAAGAATACAATTAAAAAAGTTGTGTCCAGAGGTGCATAATACTTACTCTAAGCTGGAAAGGGTTAGAATTTTGAGTGATATTTTCAAGGCCAATGCTTATTGTAATGCATATGAGCCATCCAACCAATGCCAGTTTAGATCACAAGGATTATGTATAATAAAGGAAATACAAGATACATCAACCGAGAGAATCACAAAAGCTTCACGACCCATACTAGTTGCCTAAAATCTCAATCACAGTGAACTTCAAAATGGAACATATTCCCAACCAATGAGTTGGCCCATGAGAAGGTTAAATGATGGTACAGGTAATATGAAGATGACTGATGTCTGGTCCACAGAATGAAGCCAAAGGACACCGGTAGTAGCACTCCTAACTATGATTGAAATGACTGGAATATTTCTGGCCGTTGTTGGTGAGTCAGCCTCCTTACCAGTGACTCAAGCTAAAGTCAAGACAAGAGATCAGGTCACCATTTCCCCACTAGTTATCACATACTTCACCAAAACCTTTCTCACACAATCTGAATCCATATAAGACATTCATGTTCAGTGTCTTTGTGATGGTGGCTCATGTTGAGGCAATGTTAAAGGGAAACACATGTTCACTCCAGTGACAACATCAGCTTACATTACCTTAAGGCAGCTCTCTTGACCTATACCTCATTCTACAAAAGGTGAACTCTGGTCACTGTTATGCCACAACCCCATTTTTTTTTATTTGATTGTGCTTAACACTAGAGGTTTCAAGAACTTTTTCTCTGCTGAAGTCAGTACCCAGAACTCTGCAGCTGTGTAACTCAAGTGTCTATGAGGCTTGCTAAATAGAACTTCCAACAAGTCATTATTCCTGATGATCTCATCAAAAGAACTAGATTTCAGTAAGAACAGTTACATGATCCATCTCTTTCAACAATGAGAAAACAACTCAGAATAGTCCAGGTAAAGTCTAAGCAGGCAGGTCAAGCTTACTATCTAGAAAGGAAAAGGAAGATTTACCATCAACTTTTGGCTTGTAAAGAAGAAGTGTATCAGTTTGTTGTACCTCAGAGCAATCTTCTGGCCAGGTCATGGTGACATCTTAGAAAATCATATGGGGACAAACAAGACTGTCTATTGATCTCAAAATTGGCTGATTATATTAGTATGGTCGTTTTATATATATGTAAGAACTGTTGATTTTGTGATAGAAATGAAGGCTCTTCTGTAACTGCTACCAGTCAATGAAGACTCTACTGTAACTGCTACCAGTCACCTCAAAACCTTTCCAGAGGGTGACAGGTGATGTATGATTGATGAGTCCTCATGCTCAAATGGTTCCAAGGACATTCTCACTCATGTAGACTTTACAAAGTGGTCGTCCAAGGCAGTACCATTTCGTAACATTGAAACTGTTCTCCATCTCCTCTCGTAATTGATTGAAAACAAAGTTGTATTATCCTTTGATTATGTGAGTGGGCCACTGACAAAGTGAAGAAAATGCTACTGTGGATGACTACAGGGCAGTTTAAAGAGTGGCATTGTTACCTTGTCCAGCTTTTCTTTGCCAAGGGAAGGCCCTCAAAGGTCCTTGAAGGAACTCTGGGATGGAAAAACTCTTGATGAGGAGGTCAGGACCACTTACGGCTACATGCTCAATTTGGCTGAATGACCCCTGTCTATCTTGAGTTGGTAAAGGTAGATACTTGTTAAAACCCAAGAGGGGCAGCAAAGTGGCTGTAAAGAAAAGGCAAAGATATGACAGTTTGATGTGGAGGATTAGTAGTATTTGGTCTTACTACCCATGTTGTTCACCCAGTGGAAGGGTCTTTATGAAGTAGCCCAGAAGTTCTTTGTCAACATGTTAAAGAAATACTACTTGTCACAGGTAAGCTATAGTACATGAGTTGTACTATCTCTAATGCCTGAGTAGCAGCAGTCCTTAAACGTTGTTAGAAGTTGTTTCCAGGCTGCTGAAACAAATTTTTTGCGGCTGTAGTTATTGTTAACTCCTTTGATCCAGAAAAACTTTTTGCTCCAACTTGACTGCAGAGAGATGGTTAAGGATGTGATGGGTAACATGGATTGACCACCAATCAGTTTGATTCAGTACCGGTTGTCCTGGAAAGATATGGTGATACATTTTAAGATAAACCCAGCATCACCAAAATGAAACCTCGTTACATTGCTTTGACTAATTACACACCAGTACATGTGAAACCATATCGTATACTACAAAAGTTACGGCAAGAAAGGGAGGATGCTAAAATTGCAGAGAATTCCACATCACTACATTATAGCCCCATGATGGTTGTGAGGATGAAAGATGGTGGAGTTTGGATATGTGGAGATAACTAGTGCCCTTACACAATCATTTCTGAGCCCATGTGTGATCAATGAGCCATTTTTATGAGGCTGTCAAGCTCTAGGTATTTGACCAAACTGGACTTGGCGAGGGACTTCCTCCACACACCATGCCATCCAGAAAGTTATTAGATCGCAGTCTTCAATCTTTTCAGGATTGTACTGGTACCAGATTATGCCATTCTGCCTTTTTGACTTGCATGACACATTCAGCTGATGCATGAAGAAGTTACTTGGTGGAAATGATGGATTTGGAGTATTCATTTACAACTTACTAATACACAATATAATAGCACAATAGCAGAGCTTGTCAAGAAACTAGGCTGAAGGCTACACAGACTGCAGGACCACAGTATGATTGTTAAGCATAGTTAGCTTAATGTTGTACTTTGTGAACAGTTTCTAGGCCTCATCATCAGTGTCAAGAGGACAAAGTTAAGATAATACAGCAAGCACCTAAACTTACAACAGAAGAGCAGGGATGATCCTTCCTCAGGTAGGGTCATATGTGGTTGCCCTTGACATATCTAAGGCTTTTGACAGGGTGTGGCATCGGGGTCTCATTTCTAAACTCCCCTCTTTTGGCTT
>JAYMFT010057559.1:0-15033 GCA_038088735.1 Panulirus argus | reverse complement strand
GCCCTGACCGCTCAAAATCCCTTTCACTCCATCCTTCCACCTCCAGTTTGGTCTCCCACTTCTTGTTCTCTCCACCTTTCCTCACTCATATGTTCCCATGCTTTCCATCTGTCTGTTATCATTGAGTCTGTTACCATTTACACTTGGTGCATCTAGTGCACATTGCCTCTCAGCTCATTCACACATATCCTAAATTTATATTTAATTTACTAAAGACTGCCATGTTAACTTATGCACTTCTTAGTTTTTCACTTTGCCCACTAAGCTGATTCATGAGGAGACACCAATACCTCAAGTCACATCCCCTTCCTTATGCATGAAATAGTCTTCATTGCTTGTGGCCAAAAATTTTTCGCTAAAGCATCCTTTTTTTGACTTGCCTCTAACCCCTACCATATTATGACAATATGTAGATTCTTTGTACAGTCAACTCTTCTTGTACATTCAGTAATATAGCTTCTTCATCAACTTATTGCCATATCACCTTTCTAGGTTATTGTTCCTGCCTCTTTCTCCTAATATCTTTTTCATGTTTTCATGTCCTAATTCCAGCTGTACACAAAAGTTTTCTATCTTGGCTGGTCACTACCTACCTGATTCTTGGAGAGGTGAGGCTTCTGATCCATGTATTAGAGTTGGAACAATTACTCCATCAAGCTAGCTTTGTGTGTGTTCCATTCTTGAATATTTACCATTCACCAGAGGTCTCCCTGCACCTCCAATTCTTCTCCCTTACATAAGAGGATGCTAACTTTCAGCCTTCATACTATTATATTTGCTGGTTATCACTCCCAAACACCTAATCTCATTAAATAACATCTTTTCTTCTCCATTCAAAGTAATACTTCACTGCTGCTACCCATCCCTCTCAAAAAAGAACCTTCCACTGAAGTGCATTTCCTTTCCTTAAACACACACAATATGGAATTTACCATTCTATGCAATTCCTTTTCTAAGTCATAGAGAACAATACCATCTGTGTAAGGTAACTGTGGAAGCTTCCATTATGTTCCACCATGATTCAGCTATACACCAAAATCACCCTATCCCACTTTTCATGTGGTGCCCTAGTAATAAAAACAAAATAATCTTGGTGCCATTACACAGTCTTTATATATTCTCACATTTGTTTTAAACCACTCACTCATACCACCATTTATTATCAAGACACTAATTCCATTATAAAAACTTCAAAACTATTTGTGGGTCTTCCATGGACAGCACAAAGAGTTAGAGCTTTCTAAAAGCCTTCCTAATAATTTCATCTTAAATCCATAATTTCTTTTTAGTTATTGCTCACCTTTTCCACCATAGCAAGGTAACATAAGAAAAAGAGGAAACATCTTCAACTGACTCTTACTATATCAATAATTGACTGATTTTGTGGAAATTTTATAGCCTAGAATGTAATGGTTATTCAGCACTTTTCAGCATGAAATTTTTTTCAAAAAAGTTATTTATAGCAGTAGAATTATAAATTTTGGTTTACTTTAGATATAAAAAACTTAAACATTTATATATCTTGTTTGCTTTTAAAACATTCGTCAGTCTATTTACTTTGCCATTAATATAATTCATAGTTGACTGAGATTCTTATAATTTTGGCATTCCATTAGTACATGTTCCATGATAATATTACAATTACAGATGTCCCATGTTGAGGCAGGTCTCTTCTCTAGGTAGTGACCAAAGATCAGTTTAGGATGACCAAATCCTCTGTTGACAAAAAGTTGTCCCAGATGGTAATTCCTGTTGAAGGAGGAATGCCATACACCATACTTTAACATCTGTCTTTATTCTTTGTAGTTTGAGATTCATTTGGGCTTCTTATTTCCATCTAGCTTGTCATATATGTACCTAAAACATAATTTTTCTTTTGTGCTCATGAAATCATTGTGAGGTTTAACTTTTATACATAATAGGAGGAGATGATTTCCAGTTGTTTCTTCTGCCCTTCTTAGCTACTTTCTCTACCATTTCACCCTTTCTATTAGATGCACACACCTCTTCCTTTGTGCTATATTGTCTTTTATATCTCTGATGCCAGTACCCTATGGGAACTCCCCTCAAGGGTGTGGCCATGGCAAAAGTCTCCACTTATTCCTGTCTTTACATGCCTCCTTCACATATACCATTCCACACATTCTTTCATTGTTTCTTTCTCTCCCTCCACTCCTGTATTATAGCCCTCTTCTTTTAAGTGTTCCACATTCTGTCAAACCTGAAATCCCACTAAACTCATATGCATATATACAGTACAAATGTCATTCTTTGTCACAAGCACTATCCCAGACTTCTTTAGTATACCTTTTTTTTCCCTACACAATCAAGTCATGACCATAGATGCTGTATTACAGAACAAAATGCTTTTTTTCCATAGGTTCATTTATCCCTTTCCATATTTTGATGCTATCTGTTATTCATATGTACTCAGTTTTTACTTTATTCAAGGCTGTATTTTCCACTCCTTGATCTCTAGTCATCATTTTTTCTGGAAGGTTCAGCTACTTTCAGAGTTTTTCAGTTTTTTCCTCATCAACCAGCTTCCATGATGTCCTCTTTCCACAACTTGATTTTTACCATACCAAGCACTTGTTTAGCAGATTGTACTAATGCATCCGTCAAAGTGTCCAAATTTCTCTCAGCTGCTCATATTTCATTCCCCCTCATTTTTTTCTTACATAACTAATCACAGACCATTGAAAATAAAAGGCTAACCTATATATTATTATCATAAGATCAAATAAGCCCTCACCAACCCTTCTCATAAACATTACATCAAGCTCTCAACTTGTCATGTTCCTACTCCTGAAAACATATAAATCAATGTTTAAGTGGTTCCTGGAATCATTTTATACACTCCAAGTCCTGATTACTAGTGGAAAGGCATCTTCATGTAGAAAGTATGGATTTAACGGAAAATATTGAAACAAACTTTCCTTAAAGTTACTTAGAACCAACAGACTTACTGAAAAAGAAATGTGTCACAAGTAGAAAGGCAAACATGCTGTTCACTTTAGAAGTACAGGACATCACCTTGTGAAAGTTTTAAGATTACTAATGAAAGTATCAGCTTTATATAGTGAATGTCCTGCCAAGAAGTTTCACATCACTTTGTAGCTTTCTAACTGAATCTTGAAATGCCACAGCTTTACCAGTACACTGTCCAGGTGTTTATTTGCAGTCATTATATGAAGGTTGTTGTCATAATGATTTAGATACTTTGCTAAGAAGACAGAGTGGGAAATCTTATCGCAATTCTTATTATAAAAGTAACCATGTCTAAGGAAAAAACCTAATATTATTTTGCAAATATTTCCAATCAATAACAACAGACATAAGTGCTCAAAATGATGGTTTTAAGTCATCATTAGTTTGGACAAACAGAAAATGAAAAATTATACACAAACAGGAGAATGTTTGTGACAGCAAAAGTAGGGAAGGGAAGGAATTGCATATCTGAAATTATTCTTGCACTGAGCAGATATTTTTGTGGTTGGCAATTGTTTTAATTCTAAGTATCTGTTATATGTTACATTGAAGCTTGCCTGCAAGTCTGAGGCAATGACAGTTCTCGAAGCTTAATTGTTCAAAATAAGAAATGTATGTAGCATCTGTGGAGTTGAACTTTTTTATTTCATACATAATAAAACTGTTGAATGCTCTTTGAATGCTCTGAAAATATCTGACAGTATATGGGGTATGGGTGTGTGGTCTCCAAGAAAAAAAGAAATGTGTTTTGTTAATATAGTTGCCTAACATTCTTCAGAGCAGGACATGGGAATGAGACAAATCAGGTGACTGAAGGCACAGCAGGACTGCTGTTTGCCTTTATGGAAGCTACTATCATTTGTAAGCTGATGATGCTACATGAGCTTAGTGAGAAGAGTACTTAAGCTAAATGCCAACAGGATTTTGTATTGTGTGTAGGAGGTTGTCAGTTAATGCAACTAAGCACAAAGTCCTTCAACTTGAAAGAGACAGAAGGTAAGAATGCACCCATGCGATAGGTAAAGAAATGGAAGTTTAAATGTTATTTAAATGTTTGAAATGGTGTACTGTTCCTTAAGGATGGTTCATAGGGAAGCAGAAGCTGAAAGTAATAATGCGAGGATGAAGGTCTGATGGTCCACTCACAACCCTTTAAATGGGAAGATGTGTGATATGTCAAGGCCTTAAAAGATGTAAGGTATGTTTTATCTTTGATAAGTGACTATAAAAATTCAGTTTCCTAAACATCAATTAAGTGATAATGAATGCATAAGCTGAGAATAAACTGTATATCCTGCAATAAACAAACAAAACAGCTGTGGTAAAGATTGAAGGTAGGGAAAGGATATGTTGGAAGAGCAATTAAATTTTAAAATTTATACAGGCAAAAGCCTAGAAATGCAATATGGTCATGAACAATAACATGCATTGTATCTGGAAAACAGCAAACAGAATATCTGTCCTTCAGGTGGTAAACTTGTTAAACCACTTAACCTACCCAATTCTTATCTCATTTGTCTCCTATCCACTTTTCCATAAGTTCCTGAAAGGCTGAGCCCTGAACGAGTCAACGGTGACATCCCCCTCTTCCCATAACAACATAGATTCAACACCAAACATTCCTCAACAGTTGCTCTCCACAACAAACTCATGCAACTTCCACAAACCCCAATAATGTATCATAATGATTGTCAAAGGCATTAAATGAGCATCTGATATTGACATCTTACAAACATGAATTATATTGTTCAACTTCCATTTCAGCAATATACTGGCAGTGCCAGGCAATACGTATGATACATACGACATTTTCTCCAAGTATCAACACAAAGGTAATACATACAGTAGAAGGTCTCATAACACTTACAGGAAAGAAATTTACCAGACAAAATGAAACCCTCTCTATTCTCTACAAACAAAATTTTACAGGCAGTTATGCATTATGTCTCCCAGGCATCCCCACTACCATATCCAAAGCTTCATAATGTCAACAACACAAAACATAACTCTAAGAACCATAATGTTCACCCATACCACCAATATGGATCATTAACATAAAGAAATGCAAATTCTACCACTGAAGACATTTATATAGAAATGACAAGTTTGCAATTTAATGCTGCCACATATGACCCTTCTCATCCATGCCCGCTCCTGTCAAACCACCCAGAAATAAGAAATATCCAGACTTGTATTTGAACATGGGTGAGATCCAACCACCACCCATCACTATAAGCATACTTGACACCATCCCATTGACAATAAAATTTAGTCCCCAATTGCTCATCATAAACAAAACTTCAGTACCTCTTCTTTCTCAGATTTCTAAGATCACCTTGGGAACATGGCAGACTACCTGAGTGTCATAGGATTCCCATAAAGGGACATTATTTACAATATGGCTGATGGTATGAGTTGATTGAATGTGGCATAAGCAAACTCCATAAATTATAGGAAATGTTAGTGTTTTCTGTGAAACATTGGTAAATATGCATAATGTAAATTTCATCATGGGGGTGCATAAAGGAAAGCAGGTAGCAGAAAACATTTTGGCTCAAAACAGTGTTAACTGCACAGAGGTTACTTCCTGTGTGTAAGAAAGATTTTTCAGTCAACCATAACCATTTTTTTGAATGAACTGTATTTAAATCAACTATTTTATGTGGGCTTTATCTTATTCCAGAGCTAAATTAGCTTTTTTTTATGCTGAAGGCTCCAGTCATGGACAAAAGTTCACATCAAGGCCAGGCCATAATTGAAATATAGAGAGAATTGAGAAACGGGAGAAAAAAAGACAGGGAAAGTACTTACAATTTCTGAGAAAGTGTAAGATCTGTCTTTTGAAATGAGCTAGGTCATAGTTATTGGGAAAGACATGAGAAGGTAGAGAGTATATTGAAATAACTTTTGCCTACCTCTGTGGTGAACCCCAAACTTTCATTGAACTTAGTTATTTGTTGATCTTATCAGTGAAAAATGTCTTTATGACTGAATTAGTCAGTTTTCTTAAATATTCTAAGAACCTGTACAAAATCATTCCTTAGTCTGCATTTTAAGAGAAATTTAATTCTCAAGTCCTCAAAACCCGTTTTCACAGCCATTATTAATTTGATAAATCTTCTGTGGACTCTCTTAAGCCTGTCTTAATCTTCTATCTATCTATATCTCTGATGCCCATTCCCTCTGAGGACTCCCATCAAGGGGTGGCCATGGCAAAAGAGTCTCCACTTATCCCTGTCCTGACATACCTCCTTCACACACGCACCATTCCATGTATTCTTTCACTATTTCTCTCCCTCTAGTATTCTTCCACCCTATTTGCCCATGTCAAAGGTGGTTCTCCACTCACACCAACCCCTTTAATTGTACTATCATGCACTCTCCTTGTAAACTCACTGTCTTGCAATCTTTCCAAATGCCCAAACCACCTCAAAGTGTCTCGTTACACCCACTCTACCACTCGACAATTCATTCCCTGCCATACCACATCTCTCATACACCCCTTCATTTCTTTCTTCATTCCATCTTGTCACACCACGTGCTTTTCTCAAATAGCTCATTTCTGCAGCCTGGAATCTTGACCTCTGTGTCTTCACCTTTTGTAATTTTCACACCAAAACAGTCCAGCACACCTGAGATGTGGCCTGACCAACACAAAGAGCTTATTGTTTCTGGGGTATTGTATCTGGTAATTTTGTCTACAAATCTTAACACTCTTGTATTCTTTCTACTTGCATTAAGGTTTTGTATTGTATATCTGTGGTTGTTACAAATAACCACCCCATGATTATCCTTTTCAGCCACTTCTGAAGGAAATTTCCCAATATGTTATAATCTTATATGTACTCTACTGCTGACATATATGAATTTAAATTTTTTCACATCTTATTTGCCATGTCTCTGACCACTTTGACAGTTTAAGATCATTTTGTAAGTATTTACAGTTGTTTACAGATGTGGCCTTCCATCAATTTTGTTTCATCAGCAAACTTAGTGATCTTAGCCCTTAATCCTATCTAACGGAAAAATGATGAAGAGAACAGAGCCAAGGAATGTTCCCTGAGATACCTTGCTTGTTACCACCATCCACACAGATGCTTTAACATCTAATACAACTTTTTTACTGTCTGAAAGCCAGCCTTGAACCCATTTGCATAATAAGGTGCCATTACAAAGACAACAGAATTTCAATAACCATCAAAGGCTTTCTAAAAGTCTAAGTAAATTACATCGAATGGGGTTTTTCACAGCCAGTCGTTGTATACATAATTGAAAAATTCTAGGAAGCTGTTCTGGCAGGATCTCTTATTTCAAAATTTGTGTTGATTAAATCATACTTGTTTTGTTCTAAGAGGGCTACAATCTTATAAGAAATCTTATGTTTCCATCATTATTTCTGCTTCTGAGGTAAGGTTTATTGCATGGTGAACCTCCAGTTGCAGGACATGCCCCCTTTTTTTATGCTGGAGACACCAGTCACAGACAAAAGTCCACATCATGGCTGGGCCTTATTTGAAATATACAAAGGATTATGAAAGGGGAAAAAAAAGCATTTACAAATTTTGGAGGATGTGAAAAACCTGTCTTTTGAAATGTGCCAGGTCATAGTTACTGGGAAAGACATGAGAGGGTAGAGAGTTCCAAAGGTTCAAGATGTAAGGGAAGAAACATTCATCAAAACAGCCCACCTATGAGTTGCTGATGGCCACAGAGTAACCATGTGATACAGCAGTTTGCCCTAGTGGTGGGGGTACACAAGCAGCCAGCTCTTGGGAGCAAAAACCAAGGTAATAAATATAGAAGAGAGAAAGTGAACCAAGAATGCAGTGTAGGGCAAGAGGGACAAGTTTAGAAGTTAGCCTTTGGGAGTTTATAAGTCGGATGGCTTTGGACTCAACTCTATCGAGTAAGCAAGCATGCAGAGATAGAACCACCCCAGATGTGAAAGCAGTGCTCCGTACAAGGATGGATTAGTCCTTTGTATAACAAAGTAACAGTTCTGAAGAAAAGAATTTTTGATATCTAAACAGGACATAGCTATTTCCAAAATGTGGAGTTTCCAAGAAAGTGGATGTTACAGTAATACCAAGTATATTCGCCGAGTCAAGAGGAGGAATTACAGAAACATCAAAGGAGAGAAAAAAATTGTAAAGAGTTTTTGATAGAGAGATGGTTTGAAACTGGGTCTTGGAGGCATTAAACTTAACCAGATTTCATCCGCCCCACTGAGATATCGTATCTAAGTCTGAGTTTACTGAGGAAGTTGTGTCAAGACGAGATGCAGATTGCGTGAGAGAGGGAGGAGCAGAACTGAAGGATGTGGATGAATGCAATGTTGAGTCATCAGCATATGGGTGCATTTGGTTATTGTGAAAGAGAGGAAATCACTGATAGAAAGGAGAAAAAGTGTAGGGGACAGAACAGAACCTAGATGGACACCACTGTTGATGGAGAAATAGGGGGAGGCTGATCACATCAACAACCATGGAGTTAGATCAGCCTGAGAGGAAGCTTGAGATGAAGGAGCAAAGTGAGGGAGGGAAGCAAAAAGAAGGGAGCTTAGAGATGAGACCCTAATGCCAAACCCTATCAAAAGCTTTGGATAGGTCAAGGGCAACAAAATAGGATTCCCCAAAATCTTTCAGGGATGATGACCAGACATTAGTACGATAGGAGAGCATATCATCAGTGGATCACGCCTTACGGAAGCCATGCTGGTGATGAGAGAGAAGACTGTGAGACTTTAGATGTTTAAGGACTTGGGATTTGAGGAAGGATTCAAAGACTTTGGAAATGGTAGATGTCAAAGCAACAGGATGATAGGTTTAGGGGTTGGAACAGTTACCCTTCTAAGGGACAGGATGTAACTAACTTATGCTTCCAAGAAGGTAAAGTTCTGGTTCTTAAACACAAACGGAATAGATAAACTAGCACAGATGCAAGTTTGAGGGCATTTGCTTTCAGTATATCAGAATGGATGCCATGAGGACCATATGCCTTGCTTGTGTCCAGAGAGAAAAACGCTTTTAAGATAGTCTGAAAGGAGATTACAGGGAGGGGCATAGGATTAGTAAGAGGAGCATCAGGGGATGAAGGAATGTCAGAGTCATCGAAGGTAGAGTTAGAGAAGAAACAGGAACCAAAGAGAGTTGCTATGTCTACGGAAGAGACAGCTACGTACTGTACCATCAGGATGAAGTGAAGGAAAGGTAGAGCGACAGAAGTTGTTAGTGATGCCTTTAGCTAGAAATTGAAAAGACCTGTTGGTGGATGACAAGGAGAGGGTACTGCGCTTCCATTGAATAAAGGAACACTTTGCTTAACAGATAACAGTTATTACTTGCAGTGATTATGGGAGTTGGAGGATGGGGAGTTTTTCCAAGCCTGATATGATTGATCCCTTGCCTGAATGGCCTCAGAGTAGGAATGGTTAAACCATAAGTTGGAAGATGAGGTTGTCTTGGTGGAATAAGGTATAAATGCTTCCATTCCTGCAACAATAAACTCTGCTATGCATTTGGCTGAGACAGAAGTATCATCACATAATTTATAAAAAATCTTTTCTGACTTTCCTTGGGTAAATATTTTCCAAATATTTTTGTCTGTAGACTTATTACTTATTTACAGACCTATGGGACGGATGGTCTAGGGAAGCTGATTTATTTGAACAGAATTTTCCAAAATACTTTGATATTTCATATACAATTCTGTAAGCTTGGGCCTGCCCTCTTTGCCTCTAAGTATGCTATGCAAATCTGAATGACTAGTAATATCTGGTGTGTAAGCAGAGTTGGACTTCTTTAATAATGAAGCCATTATCATGGTATCTTGAGTCAGTTCTCTATTGATATCTTGATTGCAGTGGACCTACAGTATCCTCAACATGTATTATGTATTTTTAAAACCTGGGGGATTCCTTTAGCATCTTGAGCTACTCTTTTCCTTTGTACACATTCATAGCGTCTGATTTGTTTTCTTAGGTTCTCTCCATAAAGTCATGTATTCATAATAGCATTTTGGGGTAGATGATGATTTTTGTATATCATATGGATTTTCCTTTCTACCAATAAAATCTCTTAACTCTTTAGTCATTATGGTCAGCTTGTTATAACATTTTAAATTTTAGGTTGCATTAGCACAGCTTATCTTCAAATACTGTACTTTATTTTGCAAAATGTTCCACTTTTTTCAACCCTATCCACTAGTAAAATACTGTCTAATTTACATAAAGAAGTTCTTAATGTACTTTATCAAGCACTCCTTTTCTGTAATTAGAAACCATTAATATATTATCATTAACCTAAAAATGCATTTTCATGGTATATTTGTTGCAGTGTCTACAGTTAGGTTCAAAAAACATTCTTGCTAGTTAAAAAGTGCCAATTTACAGTTGTTAAAACTGCCAACAATAACATTGTCTTTCCATCTAATGATTTCTTTGTACAAAGCATCATATTCTTCAATAAGGCCTATATACATCTCCAACTATTATGAACATTAAATTCTAAGTTTCTAATCTGGATGTACTGTATAAGGGATCATTGGTTTCAATATCTGCCTCATCAACTATGACCATATGTAATTTTTTTTTAACATGAAGGAAGGATCAACCCCTATCATGTGAATGTGGATTTTCAAAACTATATCGTAACCTATTTTTTTTCACAGGTAATAAGAGCATATTTACTATATAGCTCTTCTAGTCTGAAAGTAATGCTTCTGGTATTTCTTTATAAAACTTTAAGTATGTTGTTCAACATAGTCTAGTCTTGTTAAGCAACATTCTTGATTCAATTTGTTCATTTACATTCAACATAGTCTAGTCTTGCTAAGCAACATTCTTGATTCAATCTGTTTATTTACATGGTAGTGACCTAACACCTGATTGGTCATTTGTCCCAGCTGGTCAACACCTGGCCTCAAGTCAAGAGAACCCATAACTGGTTCAGCATCAAAATTTTTATTGTTCTTTATTTATTGGATATGTTTCTAATGTGTTTGTTAACTTTTCTCATCTTTTGCATTGTACAAAAACAGAAATTTTGCATGACTTCAAAGATGGTTTATTGTAAGTACGAATGGAAATGCTTGTGATACACATAAAATTGATTGACTGAAATGGTCTGTCAAACTAATAGACATACAAATATAACATGATTTTTCTGTAAAAGGTGTTGGAGAGAAATAATGATACGTCACAGAATAATGTGGAGCTGAGTTGTGCTGAAAACAATTACAGCAGCTTTTACATATTAATATATTGCAAATTCTTTATTAATGTTTACAAGATAAATACAATTAGTACATGGGATATGTGTAAATCACTTCTTGACCTTTGGCTTGCGGGGCATCTTGACAGGTCTGAGGTATGGGTTGTCCAGCTCTGCTTCCTGAGATTCATTCAACTTGTCCTTTTCCTGAAAATGATTAAAATATATATGATTCTGTCAAATTACAATCATAAACACAACAAGTTTAAGTCTTAAACATTTAACAGAGAAAGTATGGTAATACTGTACTAAACCTGAATCACCCATAACATCAGAATATAATTTGCCACCTCCTCCATTGACAGCATGTCAACCCCAGTATACCACATCATTCCAATTCACTCTTATTCTGTGCACGCCGTTCTCCCTTCTGCATGTTCAGGCCTCGATTGCTCAAAATCTTTTTCACACCATCATTCCATCTCCAATTCTCCTTGTTCCCTCCACTTCTGGCACATATATCCTCTTTGTCAACCTTTCTTCACTCATTCGTTCCATATGTCCTAACCACTTCAAAATATCCTCTTCTGCTCTCTCAACCACATTTGATTTATTCCCACACATCTCTCTTACCCTTTCATTACTTACTCAATCAAACCACCACGCATTACATATCCTCAAAACATTTCATTTCCAACACATCTACCTTCCTTCTCACAACCCTATCTACAGCCCATACTTCGCATCATATCATATTGTTGGACTACTGTTCCTTCAAACACACCTAGTTTGTCCTCCGAGATAAAATTATCTCTTTCCATATAGTCTTCATTGCTCCTAAAACCTTTGTCATCTCCCTCACCCTATGACTCACTTCTGCTTACATGGTTCCATTCACTGCCAAGACCACTCCCAGATATCTAAAACACTTCACTTCCTTCAATTTTTCTCCATTCAAACTTACATCCCAACTAACTTGTTCCTCAACCCTGCTGAACCATAATATAATAACCTTGCTTTTATTCACATTCACTCTCAACTTTCTCCTTTCACACACTCCAAACTCAGTCACCAACTTCTTCAGTTTCTCATTTGAATCAGCCATAAGTACTGTACCATAGGAGAACAAATGACATGTCTCCCAGGCATTCCAATCCCCAACAGAATGCATATTCACCCCTCTCTTCAAGACTTGCATTTACTTCCCTCATCACCCCATACATAAACAAATTAAACAACCATGATGACCTCACACACCACTGCCACAAACCGACCTTCACTGGGAACCATTCACTTTCCTCTCTTCCTACTCATACACATGCCTTACACCCTTGATAGAAACTTCTCACTACTTTTAACAGCCTATCTCTAACACCATATATTCTTAATACCTTTCACAAAGCATCACATCAACCCTATTATATGCCTTCTCTAGATCCATAAATGCCACATACAAATCCATCTGTTTTTGTAAGTCTTTCTCACACATATTCTTCAAATTAAACACCTGATCCACACGTCCTCTTCCACTTCTGAAATCACACTCTTCCTTCCCAATCTGATGCTATGTATATGCCTTCATCCTCTCAGACAATACCCCCACATACAATTTACTAGGTATACTCAACAAACTTATACCTCTGAAATTTGAACACTCACATTTTCCCCTTTGCCATTATACAGTGGCACTATAAATGCAATCTGCAAATCGTCAGGCACTTCATGATCCATACATACACTGAATATCCTTACCAACCAATCAGCAACACAGTCAATCCCATTCTTAATAAATTCAGCTGCAATACCAGGTGCCTTGCCACATTTCATCTTCTGCAAGGCTTTCACTACCTCTTCTCTCTTCACCAAACCACTCTCCATGACCCTCTCATTTTGCATACCATCCCAAACAAAACACCCTTCATCTGCCATTCTATCACCAAAATACTCACTCCATCTCTTCCCTTCATCACTAACTGTTATCACTTCCCCCTTTTGGCCCATTCACTGATGTTCCTATTTGTTCTCTTGTCTTTTATTATTTACCTCTTCCAAAACATTTTTTTATTCTCCCTAAAGTTTAATGACACTCTCACACCCTAACTCTCATTTTGTCCTTTTTTCAACCCCTGCACCTTCCTCTTGACCTACTGCCACTTTCTATTATACATCTCCCAATCATTTGCACTCCTTTGTTGGGACCACCCAAATGTATCTACTTTCCTTTTTATTAGCAACTTTATTTCTTCATCCCACCACTCACTACCCTTTCTAATCGTCATTTCCCACATTAGCAAATTAGTGCCTGGAAACAGACAAAGAGAGACCCACCCACTCACATACACATACATACAAGGTAGTGAGATACAAGAATAAAAACGGCAATGCATGGTGGACAGAAGAGATTAGAAATGCTGTGGAAGAAAAGAAAAAGGCATATGTTAGATTGCTCGATAGGAATGTACCAGTGAAGTTCAGCAAAGGAGGGGAGGGGAACAATACAAAATATGTAAACGGAATATTAAAAAGTTGATTGAGGAAAGCAAAGATAGACTAGATGAAGTTTTGGTTGAAAGCTGAAAGCAAAGAAAGACTAGATGAAGTTCTGGATGAAAGTTAAGTGGAAAGTTCTGGGATAAGAAGATACTATACTGGAAGGAGGTGAAAAAGGAAAGAAGTGGATGTAAGAGTGGAAATGCTGATGTGAGAAGTAAGGAAGAGGAGTTGCTGAACCTAGAGGAGGAAGTGAAAGAAAAATGGAAAGAGTATTTTGAAGAACTGATGAATGTGGGAGAAAGGGAGGCAGCAGTTGTTACATGCATGGGTATGGAGGATGGAAGAAAGAGTATACAAGTGCAAGGGCCTATAGCAAAAAAGGGAGGTATGAAGGGCAATGATGAGTGTGACAGAGTGGATGCATCTTATATGTAATTCAGCATGGAAACAGGAGGTTGTGCCTTAGGACTGGGTGAAAGCTATAATCATTCCTTTATTCAGGGGAAAAGGTGCTAAGGACGTATGTAGCAATTTTTTTCATACATATTCACCATTTCCCACATCAGCAAGGTAGTGTTAAGAACACAGAACTAAGCCTAAGAGGGAAAATCCTCACTTGGCCCCCTTTTCTGTTCCTTCTTTTGGAAAAGTAAATACTGGAGGGAAGGATTTCCAGCCCCCCGCTCCCTTCCCTTTTACGACAAGCACCACCATGTGGGAAGTGTTCTTTCTCCCCTATCCCCAGGGATATATAGCAATTATAGAGGAGTAAGTCTGTTAAGTATACCAGGAAAAGTATACACAAGAATATTAATTGACAGAGTGATGGAAGCGACTGAATTCTGAATAAGTGAAGAGTAAGAAGGTTTTAGGAAAGGTAAGGGGATGTGTGGATCAGCCTTTTGTGATAAAGATGACCACTGAAAAGTATTTTGCGAAAGGTAAGAAGTTGTATGCACCTTTTATGAAGTGAAAAGTAAGAAGTTGTATGCACCTTTTACGAATTTGGAGAAAGCATATGGCAGAGTTGAATGGAATGCTTTGTGGGATATGTTAAGGATATTATGGTATAAGGGAAAAGCTGTTGGATGGTATGAAAGCCTTCTATAAAGAAGCAAATGTATGTGTATGAGTGGATGGAGAGCTGAGCGAAAGTTTTGGGATACATGTAGGTGTGAGGCAGGGCTGTGTGATGGCACTGTGGCTTTTTAATATATATATGGAAGGAGTAATAAGAGAGATGAAAGCAAAACTTGGGAAAAGGGGTGCAGAGATGGAGTGTGGCAGTGAGATATGGTGGCTAGTGGCAAGCCTGTCTGTGGATGATACTGTGTTGTTT
>JAYMFT010057558.1:0-29496 GCA_038088735.1 Panulirus argus | reverse complement strand
ATATATATATATATATATATATATATATATATATATATATATATATATATTCTCTCTCTCTCTCTCTCTCTCTCTCTTTCTCTCTTTTCATACATATTCGCCATTTTCCGCGTTAGCGAGGTAGCATTAAGAACCGAGGACTGAGCATTAGAGGAAAAATCCTCACTTGACCCCCTACTCTGTTCCCTCTGGAAAAGTGAAAACAGGAGGGGAAGATTTCCAGCCCCACGCTCCCTCCCCTTTTAGTCGCCTTTTACGACACGTAGGGAATACGTGGGAAGTTTCTTTCTCCCCTATCCCCAGGGATGGTATATATATATATATATATATATATATTTATATATATATATATATATATATATATATATGTTTAAGGCAAAGCAAGATAGAGGTACATATTATAGATCACCATATCTACAGCCTGCATCGTTAGGAAGTAGGGCTGGAACTTCAATGTCAATCTTCTGTTGGAGCTTATAAAGTAAGTCAGGTGAGGGGAGAATAAAAGGTGAAGAAAGATATTCAAAAAGGACATGACGGGGTATATGTCGATCTAAGGTGATGTGACCTTACACAGGGGAGAGCTGTGGAGAGGTTATCTTGGCTCATGCTCCTGAAATAAGATAAGACGTGAAGAAATATGTCTAAGAAAGTGGATAATTGTCAAAGTGCACCACGCCTTCCATAAACAGACTGAACAGACTTCATGGCACCACATAACCTTATTGCAGACCCATCTTACCATAGAACCACTCTCTACCCTACTCGCTGACGCGCCTTACTCTCTTGATAACATCTCCTCACTGCTTCTAACAGCTTCCTCCCCAAACAATATATTCGTAACACCATCCACAAAGCATCTCTCTCAGCCCTACCATATGCTTTCTCCAGATCCATGACTGCCACATACAAATTCTTCTGTTTTCCAGAGAGAGAGAGAGAGAGTGAGTACGAACTAAATAGATATGTTTGTGAGTGTACGGGGTTAAGTTGTATGGGTTAATGGTGATTATAAACATGAAGGTATGTGCAGAGCATCAGAATAGGAAGGAACGATGTGGTTTCAGGAGTGGTAGAGGATGAGTGGATCAGGTGTTTGCTTTGAAGAATTTGTGTAAGAAATGCTTAAAGAAAGAGATGGGTTTATTTTTTAGCATTTATGGATATGGTTAAAGCATATGATAGGGTTGATAGGTATGCCTTGTGGAAGGCCTTACGATGTCACCATGGCTGTCTGATTTGTTTATGGATGGGTTGATGAGGGAGGTAATTGCAAGGGTTGGACAAAGGTGTGAGTATACAATATGTAAGGGTGAAGGGGACTGCAAAATCGGTCATATGTTATTTGCTGATGACACAGCACTGGTGGCAGATTCGAGTAAGAAACTGCAGAAGTTGGTGATTGAGTTTGGAGGACTGTATAAAGGGAGAAAGTTGAGTGTAATTGTGAATAAAGGCAAGGTTATTAGGTTTAATAGGACAGAGGAACAGGTTGTATGGGATGTGAGTTTGACTGGAGAAAATTTAGAAGTGACATGTTTTAGATACCTGGGAGTGGACACGGTAGCGAATGGAACCACGGAAGTGGAAGTAAGTAATAGGGTGAGTGAGGGGGCGAAAGTCCTGGGGGCATTGAGGAATGTGTATATTTGGAGGTAAAGTAGTCCCAGCGATGTTATAGGATGCGAGGTAAGGGCTATGGAAGGATGTGAGGAGGATGGACGTGTTGGAAATGAATTGTTTGAGGACAGTATTTGGTGTGAGGTGGTTTGATTGAGTAAGTAATAAAAGGGTGAGAGAGAGGTGTAGCAGTGAAAAATAAAGTGTGGCAAGAGAACTGAATAGGGTGTGCTGACCTGATTTGAACATATGGAGAGAATGAGTAAGGAGAGGTTGACAAAGAGGATATATGTGGCAAAAGTGGAGGGAACGAGAAGGAGGAGGAGGAGGAGGAGGAGGAGACCAAATTGGAGGTGGATGAGGCTTAAACCTGCAAGAGCTTGATAACCGTGCACCGTATAGAGTAAATTGGAACGATAGGGTATTCAGGAGGCGACGTGCTGTCAGTGGACTGAACCAGGCCATGTGAAGCTGCCGGGGATAACCATGGAAAGATTTGTGGGGACTAGTTCTGGATAGGGAGCTGTGGTTTCGGTGTATTGCACATGACAAGCAGAGAATGGCTGTGACCGAATCCGGCCTTTCTTCGTCTGTTCCTAGTGCTACCTTGCCAACACGGGAAACAGCGGACAATTATGAAAATATATGTATAATGAGTTTTTAGATTTAAAGAGAATACGTTCCACGTAAATGAAAGGATATGAAAGTTCCTATGATTACCTTTTGATGGTAAGAGGAGATGAGAGAGCACTACACTGTCAGGTGGAAAGATTCTCTTAGATATTGGCGATTAATGATAAGATTTGCTCCTCCCTCCAGACCTCTTTGATGATAATCTTTATATGAACAGGAAAGTTTAGCAAATCATCAGAACGACATCATGGATTTCTTTTTGCCTTATGTCATGTTCAGTGTGTGTATGATTTATATAAATGCTTATATTCTTATGCCAGACATCATCTAAATAATTTTGTCTGTATCAAGGTCTAGAGTTTTAATCAGTAATGTAATTATGCACTTTCTTGAATTTACAGGTAAGTGTCACCGAATGAAGTGGGGTCGCTACGTGAGACCTGGAGTGCTTTGCCGGTTTCAGATAGTGTAGCTCTGGACTTCTGGATTCTAGGGCCTCGTCATTGGTATAGATGTGAAACATGAAAGATCTAATAATGCAACCTTATGGTACACCAGCACTTACTGGGTGGGTTGTTATTTCATCATCTGCTAAACCTAAGGTAAGATTTAGCAAAGATATACGAGTTAATCTTAATACTATACTGGCTAATTTCGTGATTATGTTGGATATTGGTTTATCTAATCTAAGGTTTCACGCAGTAGGTAAGATTCAGTTTGTTTCGTCGTTGGATAGTTCAAGTATTATTGGCACTGTTAGGATTTCTGTGCGATACAAAACGAAATGGATTTAGATATGAATGTTGTACTTTGTAGTAAAGCCGTGAATCTGTTTTTTTATATTACCTTTTTTGTAATTCTAAATCGTACTGGCATATCGCAGTTTTATATGTCGTTGATTGCATCACAGAGATCTGCGCTCTTGTGGACTGGGATTGCTGATGCTGTTGTCGGCATGTCTGGAAACACTAGGAATTTAAAGGCTCTGATGTAAAGGGGATTGAAAAGTGAAGCCCCTTTTTTTTTACACGCTACAGTGAGACTGAAGCGTTTTTTTGTAATATTATGAACAATTCATTTGGGCTTCCGGATTTACTTTTTAGTGAAATCATTCCAGTCACTCCGACATGTTATATATATATATATATATATATATATATATATATATATATCGTGTGTATATGGGGACGGGAGGTCTCCGATGTGGTAGTCACTGAAAATTATGTTGCATTTCGTGATTATTTTTTCTAGATATGTTTCTTCTTATCGAAGCAAAAAAAAAGGTAGATAATTCAGGAGAGTGATTTGATAGTCTGTACTAAAAGAAGTTATTTTTTTGATATTCTAACGATTCTCCATTTGATATTTTGTACCCCTGATATCGGATAATGCACCGTGTTTTTTGTTCATCCTTACATTGTCATATGTACCCTTTTAAGTTAAGTACTTACATTTGAAAAAAGTTGGTATAATGTTTTCTCGTACAGGCGTTTGGAGAACTGACCTAAAGGATTGGCGTCATTTTTGTTCATTTCTATTTCTTCATCGGCCGTTTGGCTTTCATGGATGCGTGGCATTGCGTTTATATATTATGTCTTGGAATACGTTAATGAGTCAGTTAACATCAAGAGTACTGAATGTAGCATCGCCTTCTTCAGTACTACCCATGTCGAATATAATATTCAACAGCAGTTTCACTTATAGCTTCGATATCCCAGTTTGATAGTATTTTGAGAATAGTTGTCTGTCTATCTCTAAACTGTTTTGCCAATCTTTGAGTGTATCCTACGATTGGTCGGTCCAGAAATGATTAAGATACTTTTTTTTTTTGTTGATAATCTCGTCGGGTTCAGGTACAATGAGCATAAAAAGAAATGATAACAAGAAAGTTACAGATATGTTTGATTACGGTCTCAGTTGCTCGTGCCGTCTCAGTTAACATAGAAAAAGAATATTAAACTCTGCCAGTTTCACTGGAAGACTCGCAGTGGCGCTGAATACGAAGGAACTGAATTCAGAAAGTGGCAAGAGCGAGGAGACAATGTTTTATCCTTTCTGCTCTGACCGGCAAGAATATATCTGCTTAAAGAAACTGTTCGGTGACGCCTTTGACGAAGGATAGATAATAAAAAGAGAAGTACTGAAAATTCAGTTGTACAGCGAACGAGTTTCACATTCCTCTCCTCCGTCTGTTGTGGGAAAAATACAGAAATATATTAAAGATAATCAGCGACGCCTCCTGAGAAGAACGAAGTGTTGCGGAGATAAGGGGAAGCACCGAAGATGTGCCGTAGAGATCCGCGGGTGAAGGTGTGGGTCCCGCTGACCGGCAATTACTTGAAGGCACGAAGCGCCCCAGCCGCCGTTCCCCTTATCACGGATGGTGGCCCCGTGCCATTTGTTCCTCTGCAGGAGGAGGGTCTCGGGGAAATACAGGTGGGGAGAAGGGGGGGGGGTGTTCAGGAGGGAGCTGGGTGCGAGAGGTGTTCAGTCATGAAGGGCAGTGGAAGGGAGGGAGTAATGAAAGAAGAATGAGGAGTATCAGAATATTGGCAAAAGGGGAAGGTGGCACGAAGAGAACAGGGCATAATAAAGGAAAGAAGGTAAGATATAAAACGATAAGGAAAGGCAGAAGGTGAAGGACGGCAAGGGAGAGCAGGAGCAGAACCAATAATTGCATTGGTTTCTAAACCTTTAGACTGGGGTTAACGAGGATGAGAAACTTTGCAAGAGGGATTTCGAGGGATAAAGAGTTGAAAAAGTGATGCAAAAAGGAAATACGGGAGAGAGAGAGAGAGAGAGAGAGAGAGAGAGAGAGAGAGGGAGAGAGAGAGAGGTTAGAATTGCATCCCCAGATATCTATGATTACCATTGAATGTAAGCGTGTATACGGGCGAGGCAATAACACGTGTGTGTAAAAAGTGAGTGGATGATGGATGAGCTTAGTGTGGTTTAGGATGGCTCAGGAATCTGACAGCAGGAGACATATAGATAGAAAGAGAGAGAGAGAGAGAGAGAATGGTTGGTCGCTCGTAAAGAGCCCAAATTTATGATTGAAATTTCTATGGGATTGTATCACGTAATGCTAACCATCTATTCTTATCACACAGTGTAGAACCAACTGAATCTAGCACACAGGGCAGAACCAAGTGAACGTTACACCCACTGTAGGACCATATGAATCTGATATACAGTATACGACCAACGGAATCTACCACACAGGACGAAATATATCTCCACATTGTGAGACCAACTGCATCTTCCACATAGTGTAGGAACAAAGGAATCTGCCACGTATTCTAGGAGCAAGTGTCTCTACCACGCAGTGTAGGAACAAACCGAATTTACCACACTGCAGATGTTCAGACCGTTAAAGTAGGAAGCTCGAATAGATCTGCAAAATTTTTCGCTTCGCGTGTTACAGCTTTCGCAGTCGTTATCATTGGGACCAAAACTTCCCTTTTGCCTTAAGAATTAAAGCAGGAAAGATAACCTAAAGCCAGAATATGATAAATCTAGAGACGTATACAGTAAGGAAACGTAGGGCGCTGTCTCCTTTACACATATTACCTCACTGCACATCACCTTAAATGGTGACGCACGTCGGTTCGCATCATCATAAATATTACTACCACAGCCGCCTCATTCATGTAACATATGATTGTGTTTTATTTGGTGCCCTGTTATTTAAGCTGGTTTTATTTCACGTAAGATTAGTATTTGTATGTATACTTTATATTGTATGATATGTTTATATACAGTTTTTTTTTTTTGGGTCGTATTAAGTCAAGGTAATGATATCGATAGTCGTCTTTAAATAATTGCCTTCCTGGAGTGTGTATGAGCTGGAATCGTGTCTTTCTGTGTAGATATAGAGATTTTGTTCTGGGGGGAGCCAGCGCTCCAACTGTGTAATATAGTGCTGCATGTTTTGATATTGCTACTGTGGTGTCAGGGTGCTGTGACTGTGTGGTCGTCTGCTTATGAAAGGACCTGTATGATGAGATTTGCTTGAGGTAAAGGGAGGTTGTGTAGGAAAAGACTGAAGAGAGACGAAGAAAGAAACGCTCCTTGAGGAATTCAGTTGTAGAGTTTAGGTGCTTTAGAAGTGAAGCCACTCTGAGTTGTTGAATTAGCTAACCACATTTTGCCATTGTCATGCAGGTATCAACTACTTTTTTGTGTGAGGACGTGTCGAAGGACAGCGCTAGATGCTTTATTGATGTCTACTGCCACGAGTTCTGTGTGAGATGAGAGTTGTGTTTGCTTGAATCTGTCTAGGCTAGGTTATGCGAGCTCAGTTTGTGGTGTAGTGGTAAGGTGTTTGAGTCTTGAAGCCATTCTCTGTAGGTGAGAGTGGGACGTTCTGTTTGATTCTGCTGTGGGCCATTCTTACACAGAGTTTAGATGCTGTGGATAAAAGTGATATAGGGTGGTAGGAGGAGGAGGGGGAGGGGGGGGGTTGGAAAGTGCCATGTTAGTAAGTTTTCAAAGGGTAGGAGTTTTGTTGTGCAACCAGGAGTAATTGATGGATCAGCCTTTCCCTCTTTCTCCATCAAGAGCGGTGTTCCCCAAGGCTCTGTGATGTATACTACACTTTTTCTCCTTTCTATCAACGACTTTCTTCTACAGATAACCAAATGCACTCATATGCTGACGATTCAACAGTGTATTTCTTCACATCCTTCAATTCTGCTCATTTTTTCTCTCACTCGACCTGCATCTGGTCTCGATGTAACTTTCTCAGTAAACTCAGACTTTGACAGGATATCTCATTGGGGTAGACGAAATGTGGTTAAGTTTAATGCCTACAAGGTCCAGTTTCTTCCCATCTCTCTATCGAAAATTCCTCGCATATTTCTCTTCAACGGTTTTGTAATTCCACCTCTTAACTCGATGAATATTTTGGGTATTACTATAACATTCTGCACGCCTTACATTACGGAAATAACTAAGTCTGCCTCTAAAATTCCTTGGATTCCTGTTTAGATGTTGGAATTTCTTGTTCTTCCAAACAGTTGCTTCATTTATGCAAAGGATTGATCCGTCCTTGTATAGAGCTCTGTTTTCCTGTCTGGCTTGGTTATAGCTCTGCATCCTTACTTGACAGAATTGAGTCGAAAGCAGTCTGTCTTATCTACTCTCCCATGCTAATTTCAAAACTTGACCTACTTAACCTATTCCGCAAAGTTGGTTCACTTTCCCTTTAATATGTGTATTACTTTGGTTTTTTGTTCCCGAAAGCTGGCTGCTTGTGTACCCCACCACTAGCTAGACCACGCGGTACTCGGCAAGCTGCTGAGTCACATGATTACTGTGTGGCCGTTGGCAACTCAAGGGTGGGCCGTTTTGATAACTGTTTTTTCCCTAAAACTCGAAGCTCTGGAACTCTCTACCCTCTCATGTCTTACCCAATAACTATGACCTGGCACTTTTTAAAGGAGTTTTTCACTTCCTCAATAATTCATATATAGATACTTTCCCTTGCTTCTTTTTCCTTTTCATAAACTCGATAATTTCTATTAAGGCCCGGCCTTGATGTGGAACTTTTGTCCGTAACTAGAGCTTCCAACGTAAAAAGTGAAAGAAAAGTCAACTACTTTATTACTGTGACGCAACCAGCATGAAAATATTCATCATTTAATGTCCACCATTAAATACATATGTCAACACAATATTACTGCAGTTCCGCAAGTATGTAGGTTAACATCACTTAATGTTCACGATTGAATATATAAAGTATGTCAACATAATACCACTGCAGTTCAACAAATATGTAACTTTACATCACTTAATGTTCACCATTAAATGCATAATGCAAGTCAACCCAATACTACTGCAATTCAACCAATATATGACTTTATATCCCGTAATGTTCAACTAATCACCACTAGATGTGTAATGTATAAACCATAAGATTTGCTCTGTAAAGCTTCCTGTACTGTGTAGATAGACTTCACTCATTGCTTATCCAAAGCGTAAAAGTAAACAGCCCTTCCTTGACCTTAAGGTCTTTTGTGATCAATTGTAACAATCAAGACCCCCAATCATGTAATTCCTCAACTGTATATATCCAGCGGAATGGCTGCCTGAATTCAATAAACCGTTCTTTATTATTTTTCTATTTACAATATATATTTGCGTACACGCACGCACACACACACACACACACACACACACACACACACACACACACACACACACACACACACGTGACACCTAAAGGAAGAGATACAGGGGAAAGAAACCAAAAGTGATCAGAATAAACATCGAGAAAAACTTTCGTGAAACGCTTGAGAATGTTTTTTTCATTGTTGTCTCTTAAAACATACTTTCAGATTTCAAGTTTAAATTCGCATTATATAATACATGAGATACGTCGTTAGCTAAAACTATATAAACTGAAGATCGTGGAGTGAGATAACCACACTCCTCTACCTCAAGTTCCAGTTGACAATGCTCCACAGTCATAGGGCGATGGGAAGGTGGGCATCCTCTCTGGTTTTCTTAGCTAACGTGGTTTCAGTTCGTTTTTTGGTTGACTCGGTAATAAATCCCAGGAGCGTTCTTTAGCCATTCGGGAAGAACATGACCTGTTGATCAAGTGCCATCTGCGTGAGGCCTCTCTATGTATCACTGGCGACTCAAACCTCCAGGGCTCACAGACTGCTTCGCGAGAGATATTTGCGGGGTTGGGGATCTGTGTATAGCTCCACACCAACTGTTTGCCTTTCTACCACTGAGGAAATTGGGTTCTCTCGCCGCAGGGCAAGACTCCCCTTCAATACCTCCTTAACCTTTGTGTCGTCTAGAGGGGTCACCCACCAGAACTTCTGTAGCCCAGGGCACAGTCTCCATATTGTTCACCCATCGACGTATATGGATGAGGGCGGTGAGGCGAAGGACTACAGCAGTGTGTGGAAGGTTTGCATGTGGGTGGAGCCCGATGCTGTAGGGGAGAGTTTGTAACTTCAAGTGAGGAATATCCATCATCAGCAGAACAGTTTGATTCAAATCAATGCGCTTTCAGTGGGAGTTGCCGTTGACTAGAGTAAAGCAGAATGGAATTTTCTGAAGTAAGGCCGTCCCAGTTTGTTTGTTTATGGCTCTTATGAGCCGTGCGATTGACCCAGGAGATAAGAACGGGAAAAAAGTTAGGATCGGATCCTGCGTGCAAGTGTTATCGTAATGGCGACCTAGAAACCACAAAGGAGATCAGGACAGCAGAACAGGTGGTTTGGGCGGCAGTGCGGATACCGAGACCTCTCAAGCTGAAGGAGTTGCTTACTTCCACACTGAGTTGAGTACAGACAGGTTAATGGCATTCTCAAAAGAGATCTCAAGAGTTCTGTAAGATTTAGCTACCATGTTTTCAGTAAAGAATGGAATGCAGCTCGAGGCATTTTAATGAAGGAATAGGAAAAAAAGTTTTTTTTTTTCTCCTGAAAGATCTTGTTGTCTCTTGAGTTTTAAGAATACCCACTGCAGGAATGTCACCAAGGCAATCCGGAAAACAGGCAAGATATCACATCTCCATAATATTGCCTGATTGTGAATAAAGTGATGATTTCATGCGAGACCGGATAAAGGCAGAGGCACATAAGCTTTTCCCCAGTTCAGTGATTAGATAAATCTTTGCACCTGTGTAGTTGCAGCGACAATGATGCCACATGTCAGACCATCTGAGAAGAATGTGTACAATCCTCTTGTCGGCTAAACAAGAGAACAGTGCAAGAGGGTCACATCGCTGAGCTCCTTCATTGGAAGGGGTTCACATTCGTTAGCTAGCAGTGCTGAGTCTCTGTTGTAGCAGGGCATTGTGAGAAAGAAGGTGGAGAAAGAGCTGCTAAATAGCAGTGATGACAGGGTTTCTTCTAATGAGACTGAAAACATTTTCTAGAAGAACAAACTTTTATCGAAAGCTGATCTTCAATAAGGCTCTGAATATAGGATCACATTACATAGACTGCTGCTTCTCAGCCTAGAATTATGCCATACCCACGCTATTTTGCCTTCAATAGGGGGCAGTCTCTAGACTGTCTCCTATGACAGCGACCCTTGGCACGAGACGACGGAATATCTAGACAGCTGCAATAGACCTAACACCTCCGTCGTTTTCGTCCACTTCGAATAAAGTAAAAAGAAAAAAAAAAGAACGGCTCTATCTGGTCCAGAAACGAAGACGCAGCGCTTTTTGACAAACTTCGTTACCGTGGTCAGCAGATTTGCTGTGGAGGGGCCAAGGACTAGGGTGATCAGTTCTTTGATATGCCAAGGTCATTCACTTAAATCTGTCCTACAGCAGCTCTAGTGGGAAAGGATAGGATGGCCACATGAAGCTGAGATGCTCTTTGAGTTAATGGTTTATGAATGAGGAGGGATCATGATGATGGTGATGGTTAGGGAGGGAGGCCACTTCGATGTTGGCTGTACGGGACAGATGCTTCTTCTAGAGTGATTGCGCTGTCGTGTCATCTCTGGGAACGAATGAAGATTCGCAGGTGATCGATCCCATTGCTCCTAATATTCTGCCATTTTCATGTTTCCTTTGGTGAAGCTATAATGCCGTTATTAAGTAACTTACGTGCATACGGGGAGAGAGCTCTACGCACCTGGGACCCCAGCTTTTGTCCTTGATTTATTGCCATAGATTACCATAATATTTCAGTGGTAGTCGCATTTATTTGTTCCTCGTTGAACTTGTTCCATGAGTCTACGAATTTTGTTGGAAGATTTCCTTCCTTATGTCGTTCTTTACACTTCTCTTGCCAAACTTTGCAAGCAGGTTGTGTTGCCTTGACCTAGAACCCTCTTCTAATATCGATAAACTGTTCATTCTTGACACCGTCATGGCCTCATGGAAATTTATATGCTATTATCCTGTCTACCCTGACTCTCCTTTCTTCCAGTGTGGATGGGCTCAGGGCTTCCCTCCTCTCCTCGTAGATCATTCCACTCAACTGTGAAACCAATGTTCTTGCTTTCCTTTAGACCCATTCTATCAATCTTGCATATTTTTTCAAGAGAGGAGACCAGACTGATGCGTCGTACTCTACCAAGGATGAATGAATGTATGTGCATATCATTTTCACCACCTGGCGGTCCATGAACTTAAAGGGAAATTTTGACAGCAAGATATAGTTTGTTTCCCTCACAATCCTTCTTACATCCTGCTCGTGTTACAAGGTCGGAGTGATATCAACTCCTTCGTCCCTCTCGCAGCTCGACTCTTGTGCTGTATAGCCCCCATTATAATGCCGACCGTTTGGTCTTTGCAAACCCTTTCCCATCTTCCTGATTTGATTGTCTTGGTTCACGTTTTTCCTAACCGTTTGGTCCGGCCACTGCTGCAACTTGTCCAGGTCCTTCTGCAGCACTTCGCAGTCCACGCTGCTCTTCAATGTCTTCATGATGTCATGATCATCGAACGGTTTCAGGTATGAGTCCGCCTCATCTGGTGTAGCGGTCACATAGGAAGAGTAACCGCTTCAGCGCTGAGCTCTGGGAGCACCCTCGTCACCCCATCTCGGGTTGAGAAGGATCCCCTGACGTGTCTACTTTGTTGCCTCTGTGTTATCAGCCCACCTCTGACTCCTTCCTGGGTGCTTAATTCCATCGTCAGTCGAGTCTGGAACATAGTATCAAATTCCCTCTGGCAGTCTAAACATATACAATCTAACCGCCCACCCTGTTTTTTCCCAGGATTTTGCTTACTCCTTTATAGAAATCCAGCACATTTTTCATGCAAGGTTTTCCCCTCAAAATCTATAGTCCTCCATTTAGGAAGTTGAGAAAAAAAATCCCACTTGTTTACTGATCCTATAATTCATGGCTGCTTATGTTACCTTTTTTCACACTGATACAACGCAGACTCTCTCCTATTCCACTGGACCATTACCTCCCCTTGAAGAAGAGTTCAACATCCCTAATGGTTTAGCCAGAGTTTTCGTGCAGTCCAGGAGTACAAATGGTGAGATTCCGTCTACACTGCTGGCTTCATTAGCCTCATCGCTTTCACTGGATTTACTTCAGTATTCTCTAAGATATCTTCCCCTCCCGTGGTTAGTAGGAATGGTACCTCCGGGACTTGGAGTGTGAACGCGCTCTGAAATTTCATATTCAGTCCCTCACATGTGTCCTCGTCTGAATCAATAACTTTTTCTTCGGATCTCCTTAATCTAATAATTTTACCCTTAACTGCTAATTGGCCCCTCACATGTTTCAGACAGTTCCGGGTGCCCCTTGACTCATCAACTATGCTTCTCTCATACCTTACCTGATTCTTCCCTCTTATTTCCATGAAGTCGTACATGGCTCTTGTGCATCTTTCCAGTGCAGCATGACTGCTGCGTCTCCCGTGTCTCTGTCATATTGCGTCTGTATGTTCCCTTACTTTACTACATCCCCTTAAACCATTCTTCCAGTTTATTCTCCCTTACGTCTCACTGTATCTTTTCCTGGTACGTATCTCTATACTCTGGCTGTGAAATCCCTGGACTCTACAGAGTATGACTTTGTTCTGTGTCCAGGGTTATGGAATTTGGCCTCTTAGTGAGCTGAACTAGGCATTTCCTCATATTTGAATTTTATACTACGATGGACTGACATTCTGTCTTTAAGGCTTCCTTGTTTACTGTTTGATACATCTTAAGCGCCGGCCGATCGCTTTTTTCCGAGAGGATCTCCAAAGGTAGAGCTTCAGATTTCGAGTCTACTGTGCATGAAAACTAAAGCCAGCCCGGATGATCTAGTATATACGCTTTGCTGACCCAAGTGACTTCAGAACCTTGAACCTCTGCTTGTTCTCATCCCCTCTATTTCCGTATAACCGATCCCCAATAATGAGAACTTCAATGTCCGATATGGCTTCCCCTCGTCGCTCCATTACCATCCATACAGTTTCTCTCATCATTATTTCCTGAATGATTCATTAGGTTCTCGAGATTGCTGACCGCGATGCATTCATGGGCCGCCCGGGGTTGAGCTCATTGGTTCCAATTCAGGTTACGGAAGTCGGTCCACAGTTGACCAAGCTGTTTTTCCTTCCCAAGGGTTGGTCGAGCTTTGCTGTCTAATCTAACATGAAGAACATCATCATGTGGGATTATGCACTAGTAATGTTATCATAGAGATTTTTGCCTCTTACTATTTTTCCTCGAATGTCCTGATGCGAAGGTTTGCAGGTCACACAGCGTGTTTGCGAGTAAGTGTTTTGAGGTCATGCATTTAGCACACTCATAGGGCTTTGTGGCAGTCAGCAGAGTTTACCCATAATGTCTTACGTCAATGATTATTTCTGTGTTAGGAAATCTAGGCAACAATCCGGTGACCTCCTAGTGCTACTTACCTGTGTGCTATAAAGGGTTTGCATATACAGTGATCTCCTGTATACACGGCAAAGCCCGAATGTTACGTTTAAAATGTGTTTCCAAACTAGGCTCGAAACCATCATACTTATGGAACGTTTATACAGTATTACGAAATTATGAGTCAAATTTACTAACTTAAGAGTGTCTGGTGAGAGCTGTAAAGTTCGTTCTAATTTAACTATCGCTTTTCAACGTTTCCCTTAGGTGTTGGAACTGATATAGTGCGTTGTTATATAATCTTAGTTTCAGAATTAATCTGGTGTAATCCCAACTGCATGATTTGCATGGTTACAAATATCTGGAGAAACGTTCTGTTCTTCTTATTCAAAGGAATGAATTTGGCACCAGTGAAAGCCAAGAGCTTGTCACAGTGAAGAATGTGGGTGTAAACAGAAAACGTGACCATCATCGTAGTTTAGATAAATTTCTCCCAGTGTTCAAATCCATTATCCATGTCGTATACTGACCAAAGACCGTACGAATTTTCTGATTGGTTAAGAGCTTGATTACAAAATGTATGTAGAGCGTGTGTGGCGGGGATAGAGGAAAGGAACTGTAATGATGATGATGATATATCCTGGCGGATCCCAAGTGGATCATTCTATTACGTCAAATTTTCGTAATCAGATAAAGAAAACGACCGACTCAGACGGTTCCATGAATCCGGCGCCAAAACCAGAGTTAATAGCAAGTCATGTGGCCGTAATCGGTAAAAGTATCACGGTATGAGAACTGGCCTGGGCAGAGTGGGAGGTTGGAATAAACGCGTGTAAAAAGTGTATAGATTCGTAGTGCAATAAAGGTACATAAAATGTACACATTATTGTACAGCAGTTAGAAAAGATAGAGAAGATGTACGTAAACCATCCAGGTGACGGAGAGATGGCTGGTTTCCCCAAAAATTCAAAGAATCGTACAACTAGTTGGCCTCAGCTGCTGACATGATACATTACGAGACTGAAAAAAAAATCAACGTGAACATGGTATCGCTTTGCTATGTTCGATAATCAGAAAAGCATGTGGTGCTAAATCAGTTTACACACGTGCGACTTATGTTCTGGTAGCACAATAGAATATAAATCTATATATCATGGCTTGGTTATTACTAAACTCCCTAGAGAAATGAAACGTAATAATACTGTACATAGCTCACAGAGTGATAAACTGTTCCTTAGTCCCTAATCTTAGTCAGTAAAACTTCACTGGGAATCTAAGCTTAAAAACAAATGAAAGCAATAGCAATGTACTTAGCTACAGCCACGTCGACCCAAGATGCACTGCCGTGCTTTGAGGCAGAAGTTTAAAGCCTGTTACTCCCACAGTAGCTTGGTCAGCCTCCCAGTCATTTCGTGGGGTCGAGGTTAAGACAGTAGTGGCTGTAAATGCCAATATTCACTGGATGCGGCCGGATTCAGTTGGATGGTCTTCAGCGGCCACTGGAATGGCAGATTGCAGACGACATTTATAAGTAGCGACGCGTCATCTGGCGGCAAGGAAGCTTGGCAAATGCTGGTTAGCGATGTAGGTGGCGATACCTTGTTGTCAGACGTTCGCTGGGATACTGTAAAAAGGCGAAGAGATTTCGGCAGAAGGGGACGCCAAAGCTTGCGTGGCTGGGGGCGATTAGTATCGTGTAGCAACCGTAGAATTCACGTCACTACAGTCATGACGCTTCCATTTAGCAACCCGAATTTCGAACCTTTGGTGCGGTAACCTGTAATAGGTCCAAATAACCATTCTGGAAAGAGGATCCGCTTAAGCCCAGTGTTAAGTACATTGATGAGATCAAACTCGTTGCATAACTTGACACAAATACGCAACGAACTCCTTTCATACCGAAGACTACAATACAAATTCGAATTCCTAGAGTGCACGTAAACCACTCGTAATCTTAGCATTACAAATGTGGAAAACTCCCACATGTAGATTAAAACTTATCAAATCCAGGAAAAAACTCCTGTTTATAGCCAAAACGAGTGTCGTCTGCAACAGCCACACGCCATCTTAATGATACGTAAGAGCGTCAGTAAATAACATGCGTCTTTAAGTATCTAAAACTCTATCATGATATGGTATGAGGTAGGTATGGTCACTCTAAACGTGACATTTATCCCATAAATAAGAGTAAATAATTACGGGACGGAAATAAGCTAATTATAGCGTGGCAATATCCGTTAATTCCTTTTGTATTCATCATACAGTGTCATGATATATATAGATATTTTTGCTAATTGATTTGACACTGGAAGAGTTTAAATGTTCAGATATTTCAATGTTTACAATAACGTCACTGTACTAAATGTTTGCACGCACTTGACTGTCTCCACACTTACCATTTTCAATGTCCTTGTTCAGCTCTTGAACGCAGCACACTCTCACAGTCGCTTGCCACGCACTGCAGCGATGTAACCCTTCGCAATGGACAGACACTCCCATTGCTGGTCAGCCCAGCGGAAAGCTGTATGAACCACGTCCTGCCTGAAGAGAACACTGGTGGTTAAGGGACTTGGCCAACTGACCGCCCCTGCTTTCTTTACTCCTACGTGATCAGAGTGAATGGCAGAATTGCTGGTACTGCGCAAACTCGCTGACACTGCATTCTGGCGGTAGAGCAGGCTGTCCTGTGTTTGGATGGCTGGTCTGCTGCGTTGGGCATAGCGGCAGTGATACGTAGTTTGCGATGTCGTGCTGCAGGAAGTGTGGTGTGGTTCACTGGTGTGACAGTTATGGTAAACTACTGCTGGGCAGCTACAGGTACTGTTGTGCGGTGCTGCAATATTAGGGTATCGCTTTGCTGCATCAGGGCGTGAGCTGTAGTAAGCTGTTGTGGCAGTAGCAGTCGATGGACTCGTGTAGCGAGTCTGTGATAAAAGAGTAGATGCTTTGGGTTTATGTCTCCCGTGGAACAGCAGCAGTGACTGTTGTAGGAGTAGGGATGATGTAATGTTAGGTTACGTTGTCGGCTGGAACTGTCTTGAAGCTCCTTCGTCTTCTGGAAGTTAGCTTTTGTCGACCTGTACAGTTCACAGTAGGACTGGTAGTTGATGTGGCACACTGGCGCTTGATGCCTAGAGCACAGATGAAGTGACGTTGCCAGGTGGGTGTAATTAAAGCTGCAGAAATCCTCGTGCAGGCCGTATTAAAAGTAGGCTCAGCTGTTGGAGAACTTGACACCTATTAAAAGAGTCCCGTATCGGCGAAATGTACCTGGAACCACGTCGATCGAAGATGCACCGTCACGCTCTGAAGCAGAAGTCCGGAGTCTGTTAGTCACACAGTAGGTCGGGCAGCCTCTCAGTTAGGGTTGAAGATGCGACAGTAATGGCTGTAGACGCCCCTCTGCATTGGATGCTACCGGCTCCAGTTGGATAGTCTGATTGTCCACTGGAAGCACAGATTGTAGGCGACACGCATTATCAGCAGCGACGCGTAATCTGCCGGGCATGAAAGCTTGGCAGACGCTGGCAAGCGATTTAGATGGTGAGGTCTTGTTACCAGACGTTCGCTGGTTACAGCATGACGGTGCAGAGGTTATTCAAAGTCTTTAGCAAAGAGGAACGCGAATTGCGGCGAAGCTGGAGGCGATGAGTGGTGTGTAGCACCAGCAGACTTCAGAGCAGTATCCTGTGACAGGTTGAGATACCCTGCGGGGTAATGGCTTGGCTGTTTCTACTAAGTTAGACACAACGGCAATGTGATGTAACTTGCATTGTCATAATTAGATTATTTCCGTTCCGTATTTGTTGTTGTTGCTGTTGCTCATTGGAGAAATTTCACGTTTACAGAGACAGTACTTAACTCCTACCATAATATTATGACTTATTAGGTACCTACATCCTCCGAACTTTTGCATCACAGCGCCTCGGCGCATCTTCAGTGGAAGTAGTATAAGGTGCATCACGCTGATACGGAATATTGTAAGAAAAGGGAGCTACAGCAACACTGTAGGCCCATTTGCGGGAGTTTCATACGCAGATCTTTGCAACTTCCTCTTCTGGTGCACTCTGTTTACAGGTGTCAAGTTATAAAACAATTGAGTCTTCTCCTCTTGATACGGCCACCACTGGGATTTCTGCATCTTCAGTTACCTCATCTGGTAATCATCTCACCCATGTGGGAAGCACCAAGCGCTGATTTTGCCACATCAACTACCAGTCCTATTCGGACCTGTGGAGGTCGACGCAAGCAAGCTCCCAGACGGCGACGGAACTAGAGGACAGCTCCTGCCTACAACGTAGCCTCACCCGACAGTACCCATGCTTTTACCACAGCCACTGCTGCTGTTCCACATGGCACCTGCTGCAGTATCACAGATTCGCTAAAGGAGTCCACTAACTGCTACTGCCGCACTAGCTTACTAAACCTAACATCCTGCTGCAGCGCAGCGACGCCTTACTGCTGTACTTCAAACGGTATTGCAGCTGTGTAACCATAGTCGGAGAGCAGTACCTGCAGCTGCCCAACCGTAGTTTACCGCAGCTTCACACCAGTTAAACATAGTTCACTGCCTGCAGCAATACAGCGGCAGCTACATCACGCTGCCGTAATGCCCGACGTCGCAGTCTATCCAAGCCACTACAATGCAGCATACTCTGTGACCCAGTGCAAAGCGTCAGTGAATCAACGCAACACTAGCAGTTTCCCCAATTACTACAATCACCTAGCAGGAGGGACAGCAGAGGTGGTAAGTTCCCTAAGCCCCTTAACCACCAGGGCTCTCTTAAGACAGGACGTTGTTCTCATACAGCGCTCTGCTGGGATGATCAGCAACGGGAGTGTCTGTCCATTTGTGAAGAGCCACTTCCCAGCGATTCGCGACCGTGAAAGTAAGTGTGATGTGTCCAGCAGCTTAACGAGGACACATTTAGTGAAATGCCATTATTGAGATCAGTGAAATATCTGTTCAAATATACTCTTCCAGTATCAGCTCAACTTGTGTGCCTACCTGTCATGAATCATTATGATGGATACAACCCGTGACATATCTTGTCACGCTGTAATTAGCTTATTTCCGTTCCGAAAATTTTCTCTCTTGGTGCGGGGTAAAAGTCACGTTTAGAGTAACCATACTCACCGCCTATCATATTATGATGAATGTTTAGATACTTACAAACGCATGTATACGTGTGGTAACACTAAGATGGCGTTTGGCCCAAGACAGAGGTTCTTCCTAGGTTTGAATGATAGAAAAGTACATTTAGGAGTTTTTGACTGCTCTGTCTAGCCAGGATTCCATCTGGTCTACAAACATTTTAAGAATTTAAATGGGTATTAGAGTCGTAGCGTATTTATATGTTACGTTATGACACGTGTTTTTGATCTGATCGGTTTACCATGCACTGGGCTTAGAATGACACTTATTACAGTATGGTATCTCGACCAGTCACACGTTACCGAAGAGTTTTGAGTCCAGGTTGTTGATTGTTAGTGGCACGACGCCAGGCGAAGATCACCGACGTGCTGTGAAGAAGTCTAGAGGCTGGTGGTCACATAATAGTTCGGGTGGCCTTCCAGTCATTCCTTGAGGTTGAAGATGAGACAGCAGAGGCTGTAGACGCCACTGTGCATTGGATGTGACCGGATTCAGTTGGAACGTCTGAGAGGCCACTGAGAGAACAGACTGCAGGAGAAATGTAGTAGGAGCAGCGGCGCGTCGTCTGACAGGCAGGGAAGCTGAGCAAACGGTAGTTTGCAATCTAGGTGGCGACGCCTTGTTGTGAGACGGTCGCTGGATGCAATAAGATGGCGTATGGCTTGCCGTAATCCTTGGCAGGGAGAGGCAAGAGTAGGGGCGTGGCTGGAGACGCCAAATGTTGTTCAGAATTCAAACTGTCTGCCTACGAGGTCTTGCCGCTTCCAATACACATCCTGGATTTTGAGCCTTTGGATCGGTATCCTGTGATAGGTCGAAGTAACCATCATAGGCAAAGTATTATTTGAAGCCCAGTGTGTATTAGATTGACCAGATCATTACGCTATGATTTCCTCTTATGCGCAGTATTATTATACACATATAAATTCCTGGAATGTTTGTAGACCACTTATGACTTGGCAATATAAACAAGTGAAAAACTCCCACGTGTGGTTTACTATTGTTCGAATCTAGGAAGAAACTTTAAGTGTATAGCCAAGTTGAGTGCCGTCTGCTAGGGCCAAACGTTTGGTGTTGTGTAAGAGCATCTGTATGTATACATGCGTCTGTAGAAATCTAAAAGATATCATCATAATATGGTAAGACGTAAGTACAGTATGTTCCTCAAAATCTGACAGTTACCCAAGTCCAGAGAAAGAATTCGGAACGGAAATAAGCTAGCAAATGACAAGTTCGTTGATATTTTGTACTCATTATACAGCATCATAAAAGACATAAATGTTTATACGAGTTGATTTTGTACTGGAAGTGTTTATATACACATTAGTTTTTGTGTTTACCATAACGTCACTTTACTAGATGTCTGCACCCACTAGACTGTCTCCTCACATCGCATTATTGCGTCACTGGTAAGCTGCTGAACGCAGGGCACCTACAGTCACGGTTGCGAATTGCAGTGAAGTGGTCATTCACAAAAGACAGACTGCTGTATGAGAACAGCGTCCTGTCGGAGGAGAACTCTGGTGATTAAGGTGTTTAGCGAAGTTCCAACTTCTCCTAAGCTATTGGTACTGCGCAGACTCGCTGACGATCTGCACTGGATCAGCAGAGTAAGCGGACCTGTAGTGGCTTAGCCGGTCTGCTACGTCGGATACAGCGACACTGCTTTGTAACTTGCGCTGTCGTGCTACAGGAAGTAAGCTGCGGTTAGATTGTATGACAGCTGCGGTAAACTACAATTGAGCAAGTGCAAGTACTGGTGTGCAGCTGATTTTGCACAGCTGCAGTGCTGCTTCGGTTACAGCAGTAGGGAGTTGCTGTGCTGCAGAATAGGGTGAGCGTTAGTACGCTAGTGCGGCAGTAGCAGTCGGTGAACTCCTGTAGCGGTTTTCTTGTACAGTAGTAGATGCTGTGGGCGTATCTGTCTTCCACAGAAAATTATCAGTGGCTATGGTACGAGCAGGGGTTCATTCGTGTCAGAATATATTGCTGGCTGGAGTTGTCTCGTAGTTCCTTCACCGCGTGGCAGCTTGCACAGGTCACAGGAGAACTGATAGTTGATGTGGCAGCAACAGTTTGTAGTGACTCTAGCATGGGTGAGGTGAAGCTGTCACGTAAAGTAAATTGAAAGTTTATAAATTCCCCTGGTGGCCGTATTAAGAGTAGGCTCAGGTGCTGTAGTACATCACTCCCGTGAAAAGAACATACCGAATGAGTAGAGTTGCAGCCATCTGAATGAGTGGGTATAATAGCTCAGACACGAGGCATTTGTACCTGCAGATACTGGAGCCAGAATAGGGAGCTCCCGCAAGAGGAGCTGCAGTGTTACTGCAGTTCCCTATACCTACTATTTCCCGTATAGGCGTGATGTACTTTGAACCACGTTGACTGAAGTCAGGCGACACTTTATAGGAGAAGGAACGTGTCGATCGGCACGCAGAGAAGCTTGACAGAGTGTGGTTAACAAACTGGAATGAGACACCTTGTTTACAGACGTTCAATAGATGCAGTAAGACAGCGGAAAGCTTATATGCAATCTTTGGCAGAGAGGGACGCCAATGGCGGAATGTCTTGAGGCGATGAGTGGCGTTCAGCTGCCGCAGAATTTAAACTATCTGTCCACAGAATCGTAACCCCTCCAAAAAGCATCCCGGATTTCGATTCCTTGACGCGATCTATTGTGACAGGTTGAGATAACCATCCTAGGAAAAGCTCAGTATGTAATAAATTTATTTGATCAAAATTCGTTTCAAAACGTGACACACAAATACATTGGGAATTCTTTCAATCCAAAGACTATAATACCCATTCGCATTCCATGAATGCTTGTACACCACTCGTGATTTTGACAATAAAATTGTGTGAAAAACTTCCTAATCTAAGTTACTGTTATTTACATCTGGGAAGAAACTCGGGTATGTAGCTAAGGCAAGTGTCGAGTGTCATCTGTTAGAGCCAAACGCTATCTTAGTATTATTAAAGAGCGTCTGTGTGTATACATGCGTCTGCTGGTATCGAAAGATCATCACAATTTATAGTCACTCTAAACGTGACAGTTATTCCATAACGGAGAAAGAAATCATGGAACGGAAATAAACTAATCAAAGCGTGGAAAGATTTGTTATTTCTTTGTATGTATCATACAGTATCTTAAAAGAACAGATAGGCATGTATAAGCAAAGCCGACCAACTTCACTAAATGTTTCCACGCACTTGACTGTTCAACACTTACCATTTTCGTGTCAATGGTGAGCTGTTCGTCGCAGCACACTTACAGCAATGGTCGCGGATCGCGGCATCGAAGTGGCCCTTCGCACAGGCCAGGCACTCGTATTGCTGGTCAGCCCAGCGGAATGCTGTACGAGAACCACGTCCTGCCTGAAGAGAGCTCACGTGGTTATAGGACATAATGATGATAATGATGATAATAATAATAATAATTATAATAATAATAATAATAATGATAATAATAATAATAATATAAATAATAATAATAATAACAACAATAATAATAATCGTAATAATGATACTATAAGTACTACTACTGCTACTACTACTACTACTACTACTACTACTATTACTACTAATAATAATGATGATACTTGTCAACTTGTAATACGTAATACAAACTGAAACTCTTTAAGGATCCAAAGCCATGTTATAATACACATTCATTCGTATACACAAGGTAAAAGAAAATACTAATGTAAAATTGCAGTAGCTAAAAGTATACATATGCTTTAAAAGGAAACAGCATTGGTTCAGTGTCATTATCATACACACATCAATATGGTCACAAACAATGAAAAATTATCCTTTTAAGTTTACTTCCGGGCACAAATGAATTCTTATATCTGCATCTTTTATGTAATGGTAATCTCAGTCTTTTGCCTGATCTTAAAACATAGTTATTATTCAGAGGATGTTGAGAATCACTCTTAATTCTAATCAGTTAAATTCAAAACATATTTTGGAGATAATACATTAAGAGCAGTTACATTAACACCAAATTTACTAGCTATTTTTACAATTTCCCTAAGTTTATTGTTGTTTTTTACACTCAAACATCCATAACATGATGCTATACAAAAACAAAATGTTGACTCCACGACTGACTTATAGAACATAGAAAGAATAGTCCTATCAACTTTCAGGTTTTTTAAAACTCTTAAAAAAAACGAATTCTTTGCATACATTTTCCATAAACCTTTTTAGTGTTAACATCACCATTTAGACTACCATCAATAATCAAACCCAAGCATTTATACCGAACGTGATTGAGTGAATGGCAAAACTGCTGGTGCTGCAGACTCCCTGACACCCTGCACTGGGTGAGCAGAATAAGTGTCGCTGTAGTGGCTTGGCTGGTCTCGTACGTTGGGCAGATCGACCGTGTGACTTAGCATGCAATATCGTGCTGCAGGAAGTGCTCCGGTTGAATGGTGTAACACCT
Source organism: Panulirus argus (assembly GCA_038088735.1). Classification (NCBI taxonomy): domain Eukaryota; kingdom Metazoa; phylum Arthropoda; class Malacostraca; order Decapoda; family Palinuridae; genus Panulirus; species Panulirus argus. The sequence goes on along the minus strand of JAYMFT010057558.1, from coordinate 6,329 downwards.
GCGATGTTATTACGGTTGGGCAGCTGCAGGTACTGGTAAGCGGCTGTTGTTGAACAATTGCTGCTCGAAGTACAGTGGTTGGGCGTCGTTGTGCTGCAGCAGGGATTGATCTGTTGTGAGTTGGTGCGAATGCAGCAGTCGGTAGACTCCTCTAGCGATTCTGTTGTACAACGGTATATGCTGTGGGTCTATGTCTCCCGAGGAACAGGAACACTGGCTGTGGTAGGAGCAGTGGTGCTGTAGTGTGAGGCTACGTTGCCGGTTGGAGCTGTCTTGTACTTCCTTCGCCGTCTGGAAGCTTGCTTGTGTCGAGCTTGTGGGACTGGTAGCGTGGGTGAGTTGATGTTGCCAGGTGAGGTAATTGTAGATGCAGAAATCCGCGTGGTGACCGCAGTAAGAACAGGCTCAGCTGTCGTAAAGCTTAACCCATGTGTGAAGACAGTGTACCACAAACGACAGTTGTAGGGATCTGATTGAGTGGGTATAATAGGTCATCCCTGAGGCATTTGTCCCCACAGAGACTGGAACTAAAGTAGGGTACTTCAGCAGGCGGAACGACATTGTGCAACAGTTCTCTATATTTACAATTTTCCACATCGGCGTGATGCACTTGGAATCATGTCGACTGAGGGTGCACCGAAGCACTATGATGCACAGGTTAGGAAGCTGCTTGTCACAGGATAGGTCAGTAAGCTTCCCAGTTATTCCTTAGGGTAGCGTTTGACATTTACGGCTGTAAACACCACTTTGCACTGGATGCGGCTAGATTCAGTTGAATGGCCTGAATGGCCGCCTTGAGCGCGGATTGTAGGCGACTAGCGACGCGTCATCTGGCAGGGAGGGAAGCTTGGCAAAAGCCAGCTAACGATGAAGGTTGCGACACTTTGTTGTCAGACGTTCGCTGGACACAGTAATACACTGTATAAGTTCTTTTCGACTTTGGCAGAAAGAGACGCTTATGGTTGCGGGGCTGGAGGCGTTGAATAGTGTGCAACCACCACAAAAATTCAGATTGTCTGTCCACAGAGTCGTATGGTTTGGAATCAACAGCCCGGATTTCGAACCCTTGGCTTGGTATCCTGTGATACGTCGAGACAACGTTTCTGGGAAAAAAAAAACATATAATCATAAGTCCAGAGTGTAGCACATTGATCAGATCAAACTCGTTTCATAACGCGACAAAAATACACAACGAGTTACCTACGCATTTAAATTCCAAGAATGCTTGTAGATCACTCGTGCGTGATCTTGGCATTACAGATTGGAGAAAAACTCCCACATGTAATTTACTATCATTCAAATCTAGGAAGAAATTCCGTTGTATAGCCAAGGGAAGTGTCGTCTGCTTAGACTAAACGCCATCTTAGTGGGAGCTTGCATCTGCCGATGTGCACAGATCATAGCAGAATTGATATTATTTGTGGCACCATCGATGCTTGGTGACTCCAGAATGGATGAGGAGACTTTGCCAGGTTAGATTACTAAAGATGCAAAAATCTCCGTGGTGACCGCAGTAAGAGAAGGCTCAGGTGTCTTAGACACATGTAGAGAGAGTGCACCAGGAGAGACAGGTGCAGGGATCTGATTGAATGGGTATGATAGCTCAGTAGCTGAGGCATTTGTCCCCGCAGAGACCGGAGCTTTCGTAGGTGGGCGCACAGGGTTGCTGCAATTACTTGTACTTACAATTACCAATATTGACGAGATGTACCTGGAGCCACGTCGATCGAAGGTGAAGTCTTGGAGCTGTTACTCACACAATAGGTCCGGCAGCCCTCCAGTCATCCCTTGGGGTTGAATACAAGACAGTAAAGGCTGCAGACGCCACCGTACATTGGATGCGGTCGGGTTCAGGTAGATGGTCTGAATGGCACTAGAAGCACAAACTGCAGGCAATAGCTTAGCAAAAGCTTAGCAAACGGTGATTAGCGATGTAGGTAGCGACCCGTTGTTGTCAGACGTTCGCTGGATACAGTAAGACGGCGTAGTGGTTTAGCCTTTGTGTCTGGCAGAGAGAGGTAATAATAGCGGAGTTAGCTCGGGCGCTGAATGTCGTGCAGCCACAGCAGGATTCAGTGTGCGTCTCTTCAAGGTTGTGCCGCTTCCAATCAACATCCCGGATTTCGAACCCTTGGCGCGGTATCCTGCCATAGGTCGAGATAACCATCCTGGAAAAAAAAGGGGGCGTTTTGCCGTAGCAGACACCACTGGCATTGACTGCACATCGGAGTTTCTTCCTAGATTGAAGAAGAGTAAAATACAAGTGGGAGTTTTTCAATCATTTGTATTGCCAAATCAAGAGTGATCCACACGCATTCTAGAAATTTAATCATATACTCACAGGCATGAACGGAAAATCGTAGCTTATTCATATGTCACGTTAAGAAAGAAGTTTGATCATATTAAGATCAGTGTGTAGTAAATTTATCAGATCAAACTTCCTTCTTAGCGTGACATATAAATAGGCTGTGATATTACGTTCTTGCCTAATACTATAATACACATTTAGATTCCTAGAGTGCATGTAAACCGCTCTTGATTTAGGCAATACAAGTGAATGCAAAACGCACGCATATAGTCTACCATTATTCATATCTTGGAAGAAACTTCTGTGTATAGCCAATGCAAGTGGCGTCTGCTACGACAAAACGCCCTTTATTGTTGCCTTAGAGCGTTTGTATGTATACATGAGTTTGTGGATATATATATATATAAAACAATCATCATTATGGTCATCATAAACTTGACATTTACCCCTTACCCAAAGGAATAATTTGCCGAACGGAAATGCGTTAATTACCACGTATCAAGGTCCGTTCATTTTTTGCATATATCATACATTATCATAATAGGGATAAATATTTATATGAGTTGGTCTGATACTGGAAGAGTTCATACGTACAGATATATCAGTGTTGACATTAGTGTCGCTTCACTAAATGTTTGAATTCCCTTGACTGTCTCCATAATTAGCATTCCTTTGTGTTCCTGGTAAGCTGCTGAACGCAACACACAGTAACGGTCGAATATCCCAGTGAAGTAGCTCCTCACAGAGGAGAGGCACTCCTATTGCTGGTCAGCCCAGCGGAATGTTGTATTAGAACGACGTTCTGTCTGAAGGGAACTCACTCGGCACAGGGACATACAGAACTTACCAAGTCTGCTGTTTCTCCTTTCGTGAGTACGTGGCAATAGTGCTGGTGCTGTGCAAACTCCCTGACGCACTGCTGAGTGTGAGGAGAACAAGTGGCGCTGTAGTGACCTGGCTGGTCTCGTTCGTCGAGCACAGCGACCGTGTGGCATAACTGCGTAGTTGTGCTGCGGGAAATGAACTGTAGTTATATGGCACCTGCGATAAGATACGGTTAGGTAGCTGCAGGCACTGTGTGCAGCTGTAGTTGCACAACTGCCGTGCTGCTTGAAGCACAGTGGTCGGCCGTCGCTGTGCTGCAGCAGGGGGTTATCTGCTGTAAGCTGGTACGAATGCAGCAGTCATTGGACCTCCCAAGCAATTATGTGGTACTGCAGTATAGGCTGTGGGTGTATTTCTCATATGGAACAGGTGTATTGGCTGCGGAAGGAGCGTGGGTGCTGTAGTGTGAAGGCTACACTGTCGGCTGGAGCAGTATTGTAGTTCCCTCACTGTCTGAAAGCTTGCTTGCGTCGAACTACACAGGTAAGTGTAGAACAGGTGGTTGATTTAGCATCATCGCTGGTTGGTGACTCCAACATGGGTGAGATGATGTTGCCAGGTGAGGTAACTGAACATGCTGATACCTTTATGGTAGCCTTGTTAAGAGTAAGATTAGCTGTCGTAGAACCTAACTCATGGGAAGAGAGTGTACCAAAAGAAACAGTTGCAAAGATCTGAATGGTTATAATAGCTCAATCGCCTAGGCATGTGTCCCCACAGAGACTGCAAGTAGAATAGGATACTATACTGCCGCAGGTGGGCCGACAGTGTTGTTACCGTTATCTGTATTTAGATTTTCCCTCATCGGCGTGATATACTTGGAAACATGTGGGCCAAAGGTCTCTCATAATTGTGGCCTACAAACTGCAAGAAATCCAAGATCAGGGCTTCGTACATAATGACCTTAAACCCAGTGATATAACTATCGGTGTTTCCGAGGAAATCGATATCCACATCATTGACTACGGGATGAACAAACCAATTGGCGACATTCTCCAGCATAGGTGGGAGACGCCCTTGGTATGAACCCGAGTTGTGTGAGGGACAGCCTATTACCCCAGCAGGCGACGTCTATTCATTTGGTGGGGTTACTGAAAGCGTGATGCGGAAGCTTGCCGAAGATGATCTGTTCTGCGATCTGCTCATCCTTCAGGAAGAGGCTAAGGATGAGTCCCACAGCACGGCCTTCTCTCCACACTCTGATCAGGAAACTGAGATTCACTGCTGAATCTAGGCTGCTGAAGGCAGAGCCGTGATTACGCCTCCACCAGTATCTTCTTTTGTACTAAAAGATAGTAATTATAAGGAATAACATAAAAGAGTTTATACTAAAAAGTAGAAATTATTTTTTTTTATTTCTAGTTATACGTCAAACCCATAATTTTAGTATCTTTTTTTTTTTTTACTAGAGGAAATAATAGGTCAGGAAGCCTCCCAAGCATTCCTTGGGGTCGAATATGAGACAGTTGAGGTTGTAGATACCACTAATCATTGGATGCGACCGGATTCAGTTGAACGGTCTGAATGGCCACTAGAAGCCCAGATCACAGGCGACACGCAGCGTGCGTTGTCTGGCAGGCAGGAAAACTCTGCAAACGGTGGCGACGCCTTTTCGTCAGACGTCCACTGGATACAGTAAGACGCAGCTGAGGTTAGCCATAGTATCTGGCACAGAGAAGGCAACAGTAGCGGCGTGGCTAGAGGCGCTGAATGGCGTACAGTCACCGCAGAATTCAAACTGTCCGTCTACAAGGTCTTGCCGCTTCCAATCAACATCCCGGATTTCGAACCCCCTGGCGTGGTGTCCTGTGATAGGTCGAGATCACCATCCTAGAAAAAATATGTGTAGTAAATTGATCAGATCACTTCCCTCATAACGTGACATATGCTACGACTTCGTTTCATACCCGAGACTATAAATACATCTTTAGATTCCATGAATAACTGTAGACCACTCGTGATCCTGGCAATACAAATGAGGGAAAAGCTCCCACATGCAGTTTACTATTATTCAGAACTAAGAAGGAATCCGGTGTATAGCCAATGTGAGTGCTGACTACTATGGCAAAACGCCACCTTTTTGTTGCCTAAGAGCGTCTGTATGTAAACATGCGTCAGTAAGTATATAACAGAAATCATCATGCTATGTTGGAGGTAAGTATGGTACCTCTAAAAGTGACATTTCTCCCATACCAAGAGAAAATATTTACGGAACGGAAATAAGCTAATTGCCACGAGTCAAGGTCCGTTCATTTTTTGCATACATCATATGCTTTCATAATGGGCATAAATATTCATACGAGTTAGCCTGATACTGGAAGAGTTCATATGCAAAGACATTTCAGTGTTCACAATAATGTCACTTCACTAAATGTTTGTACGTACTTATCTGTCTCCACACTTGGCATTTTTCTATGTCGCTGGCAAACTGTTGAATGCATGACACTTACAGTCACAGTCACAAATCACAGCAAAGTAGCCCTTCACAAGGGAGAGACACTGTCATTGCTGGTCAGCCCAGTGGAGGGAATCACGTCCTGTCTCATGTGTTTAAGAGACTGAGCTTACCACCTATGTTGTTTCTCCTTCCACCTGACACAGTGAATGGCAAAACTACTTGTACTGCGCAGACTACCTGACAGTCAGGAATGGATCAACAGTGCAAGCGGCCTGTAGTGGCCTGGCTAGTCTGCTACGTTGGGCACAACGGCAGTGTGACGTAGCTTGCGCTGTCATAATGCAGGAAGTGAGCTGTGGTTAACTGTGTGACAGCTGCGGTAAACTGTGGCTGAGAAGCTACAGTAGTGCTGTGCGACTGTGGTTGCCCCACTGCGGTGCTGCTCTGAAGTACAGCGGTAGGGTGTCGCTGTACTGCACCTGAGGGTGAAATGTGGTAACTTGATGCGGCAACAGCAATCGGTGGACACCTGTAGCGAGTCTTTGGTACAGCAGGAAACGCCGTGGGTGTGTTTCCCGTCGAACAGCAGCAATACCTCTGGGAGGAGCAATGGTGCTGTAGTGTGGGTCTACGTTTGCAGGCTGCAGCTTTCTAGTTGACAACAGCCGCCCAGGGTGGTACTACCGTCCTGACTGAGGAGCGTTAAAGTGGTGCCCAGAACCATCCTACACTCTCCAT
>JAYMFT010057547.1:0-15034 GCA_038088735.1 Panulirus argus | reverse complement strand
TGTCTCTGGTCTTGACAGGTGCTCGGGTCTGTCTCTGGTCTTGACAGGTGCTCGGGTCTGTCTCTGGTCTTGACAGGTGCTCGGGTCTGTCTCTGGTCTTGACAGGAGGCCAAGAAGAAGCCATGAACATTGACAGCGTGTCCCCCGAGACGCAACCCTTCGCCACGTCCGTCTGACCTCGTGTGTCAACACAGACCCAAGCCTCGGTGACAGATGACCAGCAATACTGACCCCATACCTGTTATGCTCCTGGGGTCAAAGGTAATGGGTCAGGGTCACGGCTTTGGTGACTCAGTAATGGACGTGGGTGAAGAAGAGAGCTGGAGGTCGGACGGGTGGCTAATATTTGACGGCTTCTGCCGTAGGCGACTGTCCAACAGGAATGTCGTGAAGGACAACACTAGAAACACAAGAGAAGCTCTCACGAATACTGGCTTGGCCCTTGGCACCGACGGGCCCCAGTGGCCTCTGCTGGGGGGGTTTTATCACGGGGCGCCAGACACGTCCATCTGGACCCCAGGAACTGTGGTCCTCTGGCCAGCCAGCCACCAGCTTCAGGAGAATGATGTGTCGAAGTCGGCCCTCTACCACAGCTCCTGTGGTAGAGTCTGTCGGGTCTTCTGTGGTTGGTTGAAGTACTGGATGGCTCCAGGCCTCCGAGTCGGCAGGCGGGTGTGGCTGTGTTGAGAGAGAGAGAGAGAGAGAGAGAGAGAGAGAGACCTGTGCCAAGCCTGGCTCTTCTAACGTCAACATTTTTCTGTAAATATGGACATCTTTTGATCCGGATGCAAAGTGACAATATAAATATGTCTCCCCTGATCACCTTTTCAGCAAAAAACTTAGCTATTTGTACACAGTCTTAGAATAAAATCAATACTCTCTTCTAATTCATATTGGACCAGGGGGGGGGGGAGGTCCGTATTTAATGCAGCAGATAATTAGCGTAAGTAATGTACCCCTGCGTTATAAACTGACCCCCCTCCCTACCACCTGTAAACCCATGAAGTTGTGTTTGAAATGTTTTATGAAGAGAACCTTGATGAGTCTTGATCAAAGGGAGAGAGAGAGAGAGAGAGAGAGAGAGAGAGAGAGAGAGAGCAACTTTAATCCTGAGTAGTTTATACGGCCGTGATGTACGTGGTTAGGTTAGTCCCCTTTGAAGTTTTATATTTACCCGATGAATATGTAACCTGGGAAGGTACGCACGTCTCATTAATCAACAAGAAACCTTTCCGTGAGGCACACATGGATACGGATCCCACCAGCCAACCATCAAGTGGCGGGAAAGCATTCTGGACTCGTTTGCTTTCGAGTTACACGAGACAAACATTGCTGCACGTATTAACATTCTCACGTTCTGGACGGAGGCTGTCGAGGCGGCCGTGCAAGCTATCATGGGACTTATAGGGTCAACGTTTTTTTAAACTCACTTCCCTTAGAACAGATTAAGGTTCGATATAAGAAAGGTTTCAATAACGTCAAAGCTACGACACGAAGCTACGTTTAGGCAGGTTATCCAGCGTCAGATTTGTCTTAATTTCACTCGTCAGTAATGGATACAAACTCCCGGACGAACGTTTTATTTCCACTGAGGCGAAGCCGTTTGTAAAACGTGTTAGTAAAGACTCCTGAAGTCACTAGTTCAGGGAACGTCATGATCTGTATTTCGTTGGGAGAAAAATTCCTCTGCACATAAACTCAGCAATTATTCCTCTGAATAAAAACGAATGCAATTCACCAGAACTTAGAGGAAGGAGAAAAATACCCGAATGTCTCTCATTATCTCGGCAGGAACGCTATTATCCGTAGTAGTGCGAGGCAGGAGGTCGACTGTGCCGTTGGGAAGAGAGGTTTCTCGTAAGACTGATGCTTCTGTATTGTCCTCAGACGTCATGGTACGTAACAATATGTCACTCTGCGTTACGCGAGGGAAAAAGATCTAAGGCGTCTCTTCCTGTCACATTGTTACAGCTGCACGTAATAACTAGATCAACTTCTCATCAAAACAAGAATAAATATTCATTATCTCAATATATCTAAGTACGCTGACACGGGGACATCTGCTCCTCAGATCAACCCTTCATACACAAACTAGAACCAAGTATTACTTATCGTCATAATGTTAGACTAACAGTCCACGTCTCGCTGTAGACCAGCCAAGTGTACTGAAAGCACCGTCACAACAGATCAAGGGCTCAAAGGTAATAATCATTCGCTGGGCCACAAAAGATTGATTATTTATTCATACAGCCAGTAGGGTAAGTTTGGGCAACAGTATAATGTTCTAATAAAGCTTCGAATATTATTTCTGATCCACACTTTTACTTTATGAAGAGAATGCAAATAAAATTTTATTAACAAGATTATCTAAAAAATATGGTTATAGTACTTTAATACATAAATGATAATGAATAACAGAACAAGGCCATATCTCTATACAACCTTATTTCTAATACACTAAACCATTTCCCTGAGTATAAATCACTGTATAAATTGACTTCTATATCAAACAAAGAAAAGTCAATCCAGAATCCAGTAAAACGAAACCACAGTTCTGTTGTAAACAAAAGAACATCCCAACTACGCAGACGTCCCATCTCTTCTGAAATCATGACTCAAACGTCAAACGAGGATTTTGAACGTACGAAAATACCCAATTACTTCGGACTGTGCTATGCTTGGCTCGTATGTCGGGCAAAAATGCAGTTTAGATTAATAAACAAAGGCCATCACCATATGATTTATTGCCTCCAGTGTAAGCAAAACCGTATTTCGTATAATGAAAACACCTTTGATAAATTACAAATAAAGTTTCGAATGGGCAGTTAGACGAGTCAATTTGACAGTTTTGATGACGTAATCATTACATAAACCACGAGACATGTTTATAATGTAGAGTAATTGTTTAACTGATCAACATTGGCAGGTCAGTGATTACGCCGTACTGACTGGCTAATCGCTTGTAACTTTCACTTATATGAACCAGATATCACACCAGAACGGCGTCAGTTAAAGACACGTCCTACTGCACAGCAACGCCCAGAAGGACGATGTATCATGTTTTTCCCAGACCATCACCACACAAGTTTCACGTCTTCTTATAAATGTTATACCAATAGGACCCAAGGTGCCAGGGAGGTGCTGCCCTCTACCGGCACATCCCCAGATAAGTTGCCCGTCTGGTCACCGCGTTACACCTTTATAAACGAAGTTTCCCGTCCTGTTATCTAGTGGTTACACTTGACGACCGAGTTCCGGGCTTATTAAGTCATCATCTATTGATAACAACTATCCTGAAGTCCCTATAGCGGAGAGATGCCATGTTTCACAATAAACAGACCAGATTTTGCCCTTATATCTTCAGCTCAACGTTTATTTTGGTTTACTTTTTACATAAATCGATTACAACTTGTCTCTGCAGCCCTGGCAAAAAACTCGATAGGCTGGAAAAAAGGGAATCTTGAGCTTCCTGGAAACCGCCACAACTTGTGACACTTTGGCAAGGGGGCGCAAGTTGGGGTGTTTAGATACCAGGATGACAGGAGAGTGTTGGGGTGGACGGCTGGGGAGAGTGTGCTGGGGGAGGACGGCTGGGGAGAGTGTGCTGGGGCAGGACGGCTGGGGAGAGAGTATTGGGGGAGGGCAACTGGGGAGAGGAGAGAGGGAAAGACGGGAACGAGATGAGAGTCGGTAAAGTTGATAGAAAACAGGAGGAGGTGGTGCGGTGATGAGGGCCAGGGAGAGGGAGTGCGAGACAGTGAGAGAGATGCCAGTGGTGGAGAGAGAGAGAGAGAGACTTGGGACTCTGTGGTACAGTCAGGTGAATATACTGTACCATTGATGACCCTTGAGGCTCTCTGTAACATACATTTTCACTACACATCTCTCTAATACATATGCACTCTCGTAATGTCTCAGGCTTTGTGTGTGTGTGTGTGTGTGTGTGTCTCCCCCCACCCCCAACGAGACAGTATCGGTGTGCAGGTATTTTCATTTGTCACGTTAAATGGTATTGGCTGCCGAGGTATTCCGCCGTGACGACGTCCCATTAGGCGTCACACGACCGTCACGAGGAACAAAGGTGGTCTGGGACGAGGCAGTTTGGATCTAGATGAGAGAAGACGTTAATTTGTCAGTTGTATTGGCTGGGGACATTATCGCTTTGTTCACTTCATGATACTGAGAAGGATGTGTCGTGGGTGGGTTCATTATCATCGCTTTGTTCAGTTTATGACAGTGTATGACAGTCTTTGACAGTCATTGACAATCTATGACAGTAAGGGAGAAACAGAAGGATGATCATTGTGCGTGAAGGATGAAAATCTACTTTTCTCTCATATTTCTTAGATCGTTTTACTTTGGCGATGTCTCTTCTCAGGGGCAGTACCGTCGTGTTCATGTGCTGCACCGTCGTGTTCATGGGCTGTACCGTCGTGTTCATGGGCTGCACCGTCGTGTTCATGGGCTGCACCGTCGTGTTCATGGGCTGCACCGTCGTGTTCATATTTGTTCCATCTTCCACATTCCTGAGACCATAGACGTACACACATTTGCCCTGGACTGATCCATCCCACAGACCGAAGCCATAATCTTAAGTCAACTTGTGTCTCCCATCTCAAACCAACAGATACGGTTAGTTTCCTTATGATTTCTACGAATATTAAAGCAATTGATTATCGGCTGCCACTGCTACTACAACCGCTATAACCACTGCTATTACTGAGAGTCAGCATCTAAAAAAATATATCTGCCTGGGTAGAGAATTTGGTCGTTATATCTGGCAGTGTGGAAAGCAATGTACTGATAGGGATGGAGAGTGATTGATGGCTGACGGGTGAGTGATGGATTGTTGGAGGTCCGTGGCAAATCTGGCTGTTATTGGCAGCAGTAGTTAAGTGAGTGATCGCTCCGGTCAGAGCCAATAGGGAAGGCCGAGCGATAGCTGGCTATCGTCACCCGACTGAGGCTTCCGTCCGTGCCTACGCTGATGGCCTGGCCCAGGCAAAGACTCGCGCGTATCAACTGAGACTTCAGGGAATTTCACTCATTGATCTGATTTGCATAAAGTGTGCATTGGACGGGTCTTTCTGCACAGCCGTCACATTAGCTGTGTAGCGTAGCGGGTTGGTTACAGGCTACGGTCTCCTCTGGTGGCGACGTGCGACGACGACTACACATGGCGCTTGCCCTGTCCGTCCCATCTCTTCGTCGGTCGAGTCGCCGTGTTGTTGCTATCTCTAGCGGATCTTCGACAGCCTGACCGCTTTTGTTGCTATCTTTAGCGGCTGTTCGACAACCTCCCCCCCCAAACGCTTCTCTGTTATCTTTAGCGGACATCTTCCTCGACCGGGGAGCAGCTGATTTGTTTGTTTAGATCTGCGCCGCGTTTAAGCGGTTCTTATTTCTAATTCTTTACTGACTCGCTATATTTACTTCACTACATTCAGGCTACAGCCATTCAGACGAAATGTCAGCCATTTCCTCGCTGTACGAGCCTCCTCTTCCGCTTCGCTCACCGTCCCTGACCGTCCATTCAGATATTCCGGCCTATTTTTACCAGTTTCTTTGCTCTTTGGGGCGTATGCATGTTTGTGCGTATGTAATATATATGTGTATGTATGCATGGCGTCCTAATTGTTATCGAAAAGCCTGTGGTTATGAAGCGTAAATCTGCGCCACACTCCAGACAGTAAATGAAATCTACGTATTTACAGGACATCTGCCGTGCAACCATTTGTCACCGCATGTCATTTACTGCTCCATTCAGACGCTCACTTCTGCCTGTCGACGTTGGCCCAGCTATATTTAGCAGCCTCCCGGCGCGTTTTGGGGCGTCGCTCTGTTGAGAGATGGATTTTTCCCCGTTCTCTTTCCTTTGGCCTGACGTACACGTCCGCCGGAGTGTTTGGAATTCTCTGCAGTTTTGTTTCGGTCGTCCGACTCCACAAATAGCCATTCTGCCCCAAGCGTCGAGCGGCCCCGTGATGATGGGCGGTCCCGCTTGTTTGCTCCCTCAGGCGGGACTCTGCGTGTTTAGGAATCGATCTGGTAGTGATCATTTGGGTGTGGTGAGGGATGAGGCCTGCCCGGTGTCGGGTGGAGAGGATTCTGGCTTTCTTTTAAGTCGTCCTGCCTTTAGTGTCCCCCGTCCGACGGGTTCTTCGTTGTTATAGACTCGTGGAGGGAAGTCGGTCATCCTAATACGCATCTACTCTTAGATATACACCCAACAACAGCGTAACCCATACACAATATACTCATATACTCCCCTCTGAAGCCCTGCCGAGATATATGCAGTATACCAGGCCGCTTGAGAACAACAGCCCAGCATACCAGGACATATACCCTCGAGCATACCCTGCTAGTGGTTGGTGTCGGCAGGAGCGGGGTAGGGGGGGGGGGAGGGGGGAGGGAGGTGATGTGTGTGTGTGGCCCAGTGTTGGCCGTGTCATATTGGCCAGGGAGAACCATCCTCTCGTTAGGCCAGGCCTTGGCCCGCGATAATGGCCGGGAGAGAGAGAGAGAGAGAGAGAGAGAGAGAGCTCACATAAAGACAACGTCAATATGCAAACGTAAAGACGGAGCTGCCGTGGGAATGCTCCGCGTTGAGCAAGGGCGCATGTGAAGACATTGCCCCCGCCACCTGAGCCAACTAGAAATAAGAAAAGAGCAAAATAGATTTAGAATGAAAGGATAAAGTTGCTATTTGTAGCAGAGCGTCCAGACTCAGCGAAAACTGCTATATATAGCAGTACTGAGCTGGGTTGACAGCTAGAGAGAGCAGCGGACGAACCAGCCTTCGTCTCGTTGGAGGTCCGCACCATTGACTACCACAGTTGTTATTAATGGTCGTATGGTGGTAGTGTGGCGGTGTTGGGCTGTGGTATGTCGGCGTGGTGGTGCTGGCGGCGTTGTAGTGGCGGCGCTGTGGTAATGTGGTAGTCATGATGTGCTGGTAGTCAACTGCTGTGGCTGTCGTCTTGTGTCATCAAGTTGTTGTTAGAAGCGATACGTAAACATCTCTCCCACTGCCTCTCTCACAGTTTCCTCTCTCTCTCTCTCTCTCTCCCTCTCTCTCTCTCTCTCTCTCTCTCTCCTACACCCCATGGCAGGTCCATATGTAAATAAGTTTAATCGTTATCTTTATCTTATCAGTTGCAGCCCCGGTATGATTGACGCTATTGGCTCACTTTGCGTTGACAACGTCTGTCGCCAGCCGTCCAGTGTAGTCGAGACAGCGTTTCAGCGTTGCATTTCCGTTCAGTGCCAAGGAGCCGGCGATCGTGCGAAAACCAATCTTCACTTCGCAAATCCTGAAACCGGCAGGATTGCCGGTGGAGAGAATTGCGGGAAGGCTAAAGTGATAACCAGCTTATTAGGTGGTGATGACACCGTCGGGTCACTCCCCTCACTCGTCATTCACCGAGCTGGACATGAAAGGATTGTGTGCAATATGCACGGCGAATCGTACGTTCAGTGTGTACGTACTTTTTGCCGAAGATGACATCACGACCACACGAGACACGAATGTACTTGCCCCGTAACTACCAATCCTGGGACAACGATGTGCCGACCCGTCTGGCTCCCACTTGAGGGCCAGCAAGTGATCAGAGCCAGAGGTCGCTGGAACCGAATTGACGCTGGTCATTGTCCTCAGGGTCACGGGCAGACCTCGGGTCAAGTGGGGTCGCCGGTTGCTCCTTAAAGGCCGACACTCAGGCAATGAATATTGAATTAGCTCAAGTAATTACTCTGCTTAAAACATATGGTAAAACATGAATTCATGAGGTGAGTATACAACAGCTTCTCCGACTCATAAAAGAGATCATTCAATATATGTACAGGAATAAGCGAATGATTAGGGGGAGTTCCAGCGACGGGCCTGTCCCCTGGCGGGCGACCAGGGAACGAGACGACCCCACACCGGCTCAGAAGGTGTCAGGGTCACAAACAATACACACGGGTCGTGCGTCATCCTCGTGAGCGGACAGCTATCGCGAACTTGAGAAGGTAACTACACACGGCCATATGTGGACAGCCTGCGCCCGTGACGGGATCAGGACTGGACCGTAGATGATAATGACTCCGGTCTTTCCAGGGAAGCGGCTGGAGTTCCTCTGGACGCGTTAGCCCGACCACCTCCGGCGGTCCACCACGCCTCACTCACGGCGTCCCTCAGGCGGATGTGAAAGGTGAATTTCTCACTCTTTTTTTCGAGGTATTTTCCTGCACAGTTAATAACCATATGACTAACTGTTTTCCCGATGACTGGTGAACTAAATAACTGACTGGAGAAGCCATGTGCATAATGTTACAGTTTGTGAAAGTTGTTGTTCGTTATGAGTGAGTCGTATGGCAGGGATGGAGGGAGGCAACAAAATCTAATTCCTTCTCATCTCTTCCTTGGGCAGGGAAGGGGAGCGAGGCTTCTCATGAGACATACCTCACAAATGAGGCCAGGTCCATGCAGGTGAGTTCCTTCCTGGTGTATTCTGGTCAGGGTGTATGGCGTCCAGGGTGTATGAAGTTATAGCCCGTAAGTGTTACTCAGCGAGTCATGGTCACGAAAACCAATATGTTCATAGTGTTATTGTTGTCATTACTGTTGTGATCATTGTTATCATAATCATAACTATAACCTCCAGGCCACAGGATGGTCCTGTGGCTGTGGACACCAGTTAAGGTCCCACAGGAAGGTCCCACAGGAAGGTCGGCATTTTAGAGCTGGTTCGCTGGAAGTATAGTTCCTGACGTCGCTAATTGCCGGGGCTGGAAGGCTATTTTTTGACGTAAATTCTGAAGTTAGCTGAAGGCTCAGCCAACACTGCCTGAGGCAAGCACTTGATGCTTGCTGGCTTGCTGAAGGTCCAGCCAACACCGCTTGAGGCAAGCACTTGAAGAGTATTTCTGGTCGGAGGAATTTGCACAGAGGAAATGGGTTAAAGAACTTGTCCGAAAGCTAGATAATTTGTGGGAAAAAAGTTATGTTGTTGATGCTTAAAAAAATATATGAATTGTACAGAAAAGTTTGGTAAAAAAAATATGTCAGGAAGCAAATCATTTAGTTAACTGAAGTGGAGCAAAGAAGTTGTGGAGAATTGGTTAGAAAATGTATTGTGTATCATTTTCACGAGTGTTGATCGGGGTTAGCAACACTAAAATCAAGAGTGTGATGCAACAAAGAACTCGGTGATCAACACCGGCTTGTCAAAGTGTTATGAACAGAAGTGTGGGGGGGATGGTGGGGGTGGAGGGGTGTGTGTTACAGAACCGTGTGTTACAAAACACTGAATAGAACCAGAACTGCAGAACAGCCGTATCTTGCGGTGCCTGTGTTCTAGGTGCTATCGCCGTGAGGAAGTGTATATATATATATATATATATATATATATATATATATATATATATGAGCACGAGAGCAGCGGAAGGAACGTAGAAAAGCAACAAATCCTCAGACCAGAGCTGGAAAAATAATTGTAACGCAAGACTCTCGACTCATTTATATTCCTTAGGATGAAGGATATCATTTGGTAAAGTGGCAGAGCCGTGAAAAGAACAGGGAAAGGCCAGAGACGCAAGCAGTTGCTGGCATCTGACGCAGAGCCAAGTAGAGCGAGGGGCACAGCTCTCCTCCTCCTCCTCCTCCTCCTCCTCCGCCTCCTCAGGTAGGGCTATGTGGCCAGGACGCGGGCAGCTCTGTAGTAATGAAGATATTTTTCCGTGTTGCCGGTGAGAGTGGGGGGAGGGGGGGGGCTGCTGTGAGAGGGGCTCTCCCTAGCGGTATGAGTGGGGGTAGCGAGGACCCTCCTCACTGAGTGTAAGCAGGTAATGAGAAACATTCTCTGTTGCACCAGTCAGAAAGGCATCTCCATCACAACAGCTGCCAGGATATAATTCTCTTAGAGATAATCCCTAATTATCAACCACAAGAGGTCTCTTGTGACACACCACATTAATCTCTCATCCACGGAGACGTCCCACAGCTCGGGTCATTTCTTTCTACGTATACACAGTGATTTACATACGTGTTGAGTTCTAAGCCACCATTTCTTTTCCAAAATTCGTTAATCATTTTACGCCTTTTATTATATATTAGACATAATTTGCATAATCACGTCAGGTGATGTTTATGGAGGATCATCAAGTCAGGAAATGATCATTATCGGGCGTGTCATTAATCTCTGTTGATCGTCACATGACTTAATTTTCGAGTCGTTAATATTCATCTTCTGTCAATTTGAAGCCTCCCTGCTGGCGATAGATCGCCCTTATCTATCGGGGAGGCTGACTTCTGGTGACAGAACACCATTATCTATCGGCGAAGTTGACTCCTGGTGATAGATTATCACTGTCTATCGTAAAAAAAAGAAAACCCTTCTTCTCGTGGTAGAGCGCTATTATCTATCGGCGAAGTATTCCTAATGATTGATCGTCATTATCTATCGGTGAAGTGCGTCTTCTGCCGATGTCAGTATTATATATCGGCTGGTGTGTGTGTCTACATCTGAACTTTCTTCTTTTTAGTTTACTTCCAGATAATATACTTTCTTTTACAACAGTTGGCCTGGTGACCTGGCTTGCGACATGTACAGAAATTTATCTTTTTGTCCATCAATCTTTTATCCATTTTCCATTTTCACACACACACACACACACACACACACACACACACACACACACAATGATACACATTTTACGGCAATAATCCTCACCAGAACATGACCATATCAATATGAACAAATTGATCAATTCTACTCGGGTAATTATCTCTAAATCTTTTTATAAAAAAATTACTCGGAACTCGGTTTGTCAGCGGATTGACGTGGTCGTAGTTAGATTTTTTGATATAACTTTTATCGCTTATCGTATTATCATTTATGACATTACGTCCGTCGCTGTAAATGCGACCAGAACGTAACTAGGAAGCAAGTCGTTAACAGCTTGTTTCCTCAGGAAACATTAGGCAGAAAGAAATACGTTAATTAATGGAGATAATTATCCTGGGATAGAAAAAATAAGTTGTAATTAAGTTCTGAGGGATGAAAAAATTATTGAATAATCTCTTTTCATCGTCGGGTTCTCAGGGTTTTTCACGGACACTTTATTTTAGCGTTGTCATCAGGATTTTTGCGGGGGAGAAGTTTGGCCAGAGAGGGAAATGTTGGTGACAAAGGATTGTTAGTGTCGCTTTGATGTCGGATGTGGAAGGGGTAAGTGGCGATGTGGTGGGGGCAAGCGGCGCTTAGGCAGTGGAGGGAAGTGGTGGATAGACGCATCTGCTTATTATTACGTTATTTGATATGTCTCGTAAACAATCTCTGACTATATCGACTGTGCTCATGATTGTATTCACTTATAGATTTCCCTTTAACGTCTTATATTCAAAACATATCCAGAAGCGGAGTGTCAGGGATAAGTATTATCAAACGAAGGTAGTAACGCAGATGATACAGCTGTGGTGAACGTGTTCTTGCACTTACGCGAATTCTGACGGGCCACTTTCCCCTGGGAATTTTGCCATTAGACCAACTTTTTTGTGTGTTCCTAGTTTTACTGACGAGCAGTTAGGTGCTTCCGGCGAAGTTGTGGACGTGTGGGGACGAGAGATGAGAATAGTTGCTGACCTGCCGTGAGAACCAGGTCTTCTGTGTTCCCAGGCGCTTGTGATAAGAGAGCTTGCAGTAGCTATAGCAAGCACGAACCATCGATGTGTTTGCTTAAAGAAATGGGAGTTTGAGGAGCGTTATTGTCTCTAAGCTTAGCTGACATTAGGAGCTGAGAGACGCTATGTCTCCTTCCGTACTCACACGCACGCTCTCTCACTTACACACACACACACACACACACACACACGGACTCACAGAGTAATTTATTCATACGGTAATCCAGGAAAATGTTCTTTTTTCCCGCTCTTGTTTCTGAGAGAAGAGTTTATTGTTGGTGGGAGGGAGATCCCCCAGCAACTGGGTGACGCTGGCAATCAACACTCTCTGTGCTGCTGCCCGCCTCTCTCTCTCTCTCTCTCTAGAGCCGTGTGTGAGAGAGAGAGAGAGAGAGAGAGAGAGAGGGGGGGGGAAGCCTGTTCCACAAAACGTATAGTTTATATATGGACACAAACAAGCCATCAGGTGACGAGCAGCGGATGGCTTGTTCGAACCAGCCCTGACCAGGTGGCACCCCTCACCCGACGGGTTGGGGTAACGAGGCCTAACAGAGCCAGGGTAGTCAGCCGGGGCCAGGGGTTAAGTCGGTCGCCCGGAGACCAAAGTTAACCCGCTGTCGCTTACTCGCGTGGGGGACGTGGGGTTAGTGCCCCGGTGATGAGGACGAGGGGTGGTGGCAGATGATGGGGGTAGCCGATGGGTCCAGGGAGCGTGTGTTGATGGGGGAGACGGGGAGGGGGTGATGGGGAGACGGGGAGGGGCGATGGGGCGTGCTGGGAGAGGGTACGATGCCGGGTGTGATGAGGCGATGTCAGGGGGACTCCAGGCGGGTCTAACGAGGCCCGGTGCTGCCCGCAGGACATGACAGTCTGGAGGGACATGTGATCAGGGGCCTTGGCCCTCTGGGACTCTTGCTCGCAGGATCGTTCCCGATCCTCCGCTGTGTGAGGGGGTCACGTCCTGCAGGTGGGGTTCCTCGAAGCCAAGGACGCTTCAGGAGTGGCCGACTCGGGCCAAGGTCCTTCCCAGGCAGGACCCACATCGCCATGCCGGACGGAAGAAAAAAAATCTTGTTCGACGGTCATTGCAGGTCGATTGCACAGCTTCCAGCGGCCGGCTGGTGCTGAGGTTACCCGGCTGGACTCTTCTTCTCTTGTGCTGGATCGCAGCCTGGAAGCAGCCCCGTTAGAGGAGACTTGAGGTTGTTTGATAAGGTAGTTGACGACTCAAACTATCAACGCGTATTCTCAGAAGGTCCTGGCCGTAACCTAAACATATTTACGTTAAAATTATCCAAGAGACGCTATGTAAATCATGATGATCTGTGTAAATCATGATATGTGTTATTTACTGAAAATCTCTCCCGTAAGTGTAGAATTTCTGGCGTGGGTCATTGCAGTAAACTTTTCTAATTTGACTCATGCAAATTGTAGTTTTATAAAACGAGGAACAAACCGGTTGTATCTATACTGTTATTTGCATATTTCACACGATGTAACTTTAAATTTTCATAATGAACAGATTCGTGTGTGTGTGTGTGTACATTTTTTGCATTGTGTTTCTGTCCATTTTTTTTTTGTGTGTGTGTGTGCGTGTGTGAGTGAGGACGTGGGGTCATATAGATAAGGTCATGAGGAAGAGGAGGCGGTCATAGGGTGGGAAGATTAAGAGGAAAAAGCCGTCATGAGGTAGAAGAGAGGAGATCATGAGGAACAACGTGATAAAGTCTCGTGCCCTCACATGACAGAGGATTTGTACACCTCACAAGAGAGACTACGAGGTCTCTCCTCCTTTCCCTTGCAGCTGGGAGACTGCAGGCGTCTCGCACCGAGAGATGTATAAGGTCTAGCAGCCCCGACCCCGTCTGGGGATCAAGCTGACTTGCCTTCCTGCAAAAGATTTTTATCCAGCAGATTGTCTGCCGGAGAACTTTCTCCCCCAAGTGAGAATTATGTCTCGACAGTCGGTCTGTTGCGAGAGAGAGAGAGAGAGAGAGAGAGAGAGAGAGAGAGAAAGAGAGGTGTTCCGTCTACGATATATTAGCCAAAGAGAAGGATAGCGCGTGGCGCTCACCGCACGTTCTGCTAGGATAATTTTTCCCCACTCCCGCCACACTGTATGATTTTCACTGCTGGGTTAATCAGGACGGGTCCTGGAGCATAGGAGCCTTCTGAAAAGTCGCTGCACTTGCTTCATAAACATTTTAAAATATTCTCGGCGGTTCATTCAATAGGCTGGCCAGGTCACAAAGACCGGAAAGACTGCTGCTCTCTCGGGGAACACGGAGACGGCAAAGTACCCTCCCCAGGTCACATTCAGTACCAGGTAGAGTACGTTCCCAGGTCACGTGATGACTAGAGGGGACTGACCCAGGTCAGAGACGGGGGGGGGGGGGTAAAGGGGGGAAGGGGGGGGGGGTGTTACCTTCAAAGGTCACGTGAAAACCAGGAAAATTACTTTCTCAGGTCACATTAGGATTGCCACAGTCCTAGTTGTTCAGCGGAGTCTACAGTTGTGAGTAAAGTTGTTAAGAAAGAAATAAACTTGGACGAAAACATTCAAAATATTTATTCATCATTATAAATATAATAAAATGTAAATCATCCCTGATTTTAAAAGGTTAAGGAAAGATTGTTTTCTCGATCCGACGTAAACAAGACATTGATATTTGTTTACTTAAAGAAGTTTAGTAATAAAATGCAAATTTTGTTAGACAGCCGACAGAAATTAGGGTTCTGATTACTTACGCAGCTTCTTGATTACGCAAATAAACACAGGAGTTTCGGTTCAGCTTTGAATGTGCGCGAGAGAAGGGAAGAGCTGGATCACGCTGGAGTGAAACTCTCCCTCAAAAGCTTCTTCCCGCACTTGATTTTCACAGGAAAATATCATAATGCTGTCAGATCCCCACCAACAGTCGCAAGACGTCAATTGACGGAGACAATCCAAGTCGATAATCTCCCAGTGGCGTAGTCCCCACGTGACCCCAGAAGCCACAGTTTAACAAGGTCAATTGGGGGTCACGTCCTTGCGAGTGCCGCCGGCATTAATCACCCTAAATCCGGCCGGGTAATAACTACCCGTTAACGGGTCAGGTCGGTAATGTGGGCTGAAGGTGAAGGTTAAGACGCTTCTGTCACTAATGACCTAATTTGCTCTGGTAACGAACGGAACACGAACGCGTCTGGGAACGCTGAACCACCACGTCGGATCTTTGGTGTTCACGTATATTGCTGAACATATTTTGCTTTTGAACATATGCATAAATTGTTCTTATCTATAGACGTGAGTACTGGTGTGAGTATATATATATATATATATATATATATATATATATATATATATATATATATATATATATTTTGTATATA
>JAYMFT010057525.1:0-15034 GCA_038088735.1 Panulirus argus | reverse complement strand
CCCTGAGATATATATATATATATATATATATATATATATATATATATATATATATATATATACAATAAACCCTCGATTTAACAGAGTAATAAGGTGGAAGAGGTGTCTGTTAATGCCAAAAATCCATTAAATCGAATGTAACCTATATGGGCCGTTTTTAATACAATATACAGTTTACATGCTTTCTTTTAACTTCTGTATCACTTAATGCCATTTGAATTGCAAGGATTTGCAAAATCATTTGATAAATAAAGTCAAGTTCTCTGTATACAACCTGACCGCACGTTAGCTTGAGGAAGACTGAGACCGAAACAAAGCAAATCTACCTCATGCTACCAATATTAAATGCGATATGAAATGTGCATGATGTGGCATTTGAGATTCTTGATTTTCTTTTGATTTTCTAAATTATTATTAATCAATGTCTTATTATTTGCCTGGACCGTCAAATCCAAAATCTGTTATATTGGGGTCCGTTAAATCGAAGGTTTACTGTATATTTGCATAGCTCAGAGCCAGTTTTCTCTAATGCATACAGAACTGAATACAACAGCATATTTAAAGTTATTAATCTTCTTTTTTATGCTCTAATTTTCTCAACATTGTTCTACCATTAGGTGGGTGCTCACAAACCAGTTGTCCAAAAGTATTCATTTTATTTCAATCAAGCTTTCACCTTCACAGAATCTACAAAAAAGGGAGAAAAAAACTGCATTACAAATCTTGGATATAAAATGTAAAACACAAACAACTTGTAAATAGGAAACAAACCACAGTACATAGAATGTAAAAACTGAGGGAAAACACTATAAGCAATGCAAATTAACAATATCATATCAGGTAGTATAAGCTACATTCTCAGTACAAAATATGGATACAGAAATATAAGAAACTTACAGAGGAGGAAGCACAGAAATATCTTACACAAGTAGAAATATAAACAGTCCATCACTAAATACACTAAGTTAGGGTAAGTGAGACCATTATTGTCTGGGTGTGGCATTGAGGCCAGGTAGAACTTGTTTAATTCTCTATGACCTTTGTAACCCAGGACTGGGTTGGTCCGTGACACATTCCCCCTGTCCTTAAGTAGCAGACTTGGTTGCTTGTGGCAGTCAGTGCTGCACTCCCCCTGTTCTAAGCTGACGTTAGGTCTATGTCCTATTGGCTGGCCATCAAAGAGCTGTGTGGCAGTGGTCATGCTTGTCTGGATGCTGATGACATGTGCAGTGATTGAAGTAGAGTACAGATATTAGAAGCCATTCACATTAAAGTGAAACCACCTGTCATCAACATCCAGACAAACACGACAACTGCCATACAGCTCTTTGATGGTCTATCAATAGGACATAAACCTAACGCCAGTTTAGAACAGAGGGAGTGTGACATAGACCTGCTATTAGCTAGCAAGTCCGCTATTTCAGGACAGGGGAACACATCACTGAACAACCCAGTCCTGGTTTACGAAGGTCAGAGAGAATCATACGAGACCGACCTGACCTCATCGCCATACCCAGACAATAACAGTCTTGCTTGGCCTAACTTAGTGTATTTAGTAATGGACTGTCTACATTCCTACTTCGTGTAAGATTGTTCTTTGTTTCCTCTTCAGTAATTTCATCATATTTCTGGATCCATATTTTGCATTTGGGTTGCAGCTCATACAACCAATCACAATACTGTTAATTTGTAATGCTTAGAGTGTTTTCCCTCAGTTTTTCATTCAATATACTGTGATTTGTTTGTTAAATAGATGTTGCTTGCATTTTACATTTTATATCCAAGATTTCTAATGCAGTATTTTTCTCTCTTTTTTACAGATTCCTGATGATGCCTCTGTGAAGACAAAAGCTTGATAGAAATAAAATGGATAATTTTGGACTACTGGCATTTGAGCAACCACCTCTGTTATTTTTTCATTACTTATTCGACTGAACCACCTCACACCACGCATTGCTCTCAAACATTTCATTTTCAGTACTCATACTATCCTCCTATGTAATATTTAACCACTGGGGTCTGACTAAGACCTTTCGTGACCTCTGTAATCCTTTTGCACTACCAATCACATGATGAGTATGGGGTGCACCATAAATGTGCCAGGGCTTTCAGTACAAATCAAAATTAGACTTGTTACTGTCTGGTATCAAGATATGGTTTTCCCTTGAAAGAAAAAGGGGAATGAAAGAAGTGGAGCAGAAATAGCTCATTTGGCCCTCCCTACAGTATAGAAATTTCATTATCCTTAAGCACATATTTCTCACCTAAAGACAAAGGTCTAATAACATCTAAAAGCATTCCCATACAAAAAGAAAATGAACTTCTGAAAAACCAATGGAGGACTAAGCTCACTAACTGAAAAAGCTACTCTTTCTGCCATATAATTTCCATCAAATTCTATTCTGGATGTCTTCACATCTGTCCTTCCCCTCATAACTCCTCCTTCTGAACCAATGCTTTTGTTCTACCTTTCAGCCAAGACATATGGCCCAGATGGCAAACATCCTCATGTTTTAACCCTTAAACAGTGGCCAAAATCATACTATCAAAGCCTGTAAGAATGGTGGCCAACATTATATGGCATTTCAACTTTCTCTGCCTCTGTTTAATCCTTACATGGCAGGTGACACCAAATGATGTTCTGTAATGGAATGGCAGTCAATACCAACTGATGTTTTAAGAGTTACCAGTTATTAACTCTGTTTTGATATCCATCAGACAGATTATATTACTAGTAGCCTTCAGAGGTCTCTCTCATCACTAGAAAGGTGCAGGAAAAAAATTTACTCTCTTCATTAATCCTGAGAGCATAATTAATTGTATATGGTCATCAACCTGTAGGTTGTGTGTACACAGCAACCCTGTAGAAAATATGTAGATTACTGGATAATCTAAGTTACTTGGAAATACACTTATAATGTATGATTTTGTGAGGAAAGTAATATCGAATAAAGGGAGAAGTGTTAATATATAAGTGACAGACAGCAAATCCTGCTGAATTACGTAAGAACGTGGGATGCCTTCACAGAAGGCATCTCCAGAAACCTTGCACTTGTGGAAGAAATTATGTAACTGTGCCTACTATTCCCCTAATTCAATACTAGGGAATTGATAACTCTAACAGTAGATTATGGGTAAAGAGCTTGATTATTTCCCAAGAAAATGACACCTCCATTATTCTCTCCACATGTGCCAGCCACTCGATATCTTTACACTTATCTGTAATCTAAAAGATGTATAATCCAAAAGTATTCATGTTATTCACCATCAATGCTGTTCTGTATAAAGCAAGAGTATGTAAAAAATAAGAGTGTGTATAGAATAAATGCAGTGTTTAATAACTGAAGAGATAGAAACAAATTCTTCAATATTCTCCCCATTCAATCTCCCTCACACAATGTTAGTAAGAAAGAAGTAATGCTTCTCAATGCATATTATGTACAACATATGCTCTACCTGTGTACGAAATAAGAGTACAGTGGCAAAATAGGCTCAAAGGAGAGCAAGAAACGCCATCTCTAGATCTCCTCTTATCAAAAGCTGTCAAACATATCATTCACATCCTCTTTGCCTCTTCACTTACAAATGGACCAGACCAACAAAAAAGACAATACATACAGCTGTCTGTGTATTTTCTGTTACTTTTGAATCCTATCATTTTATATAGAAAAAGTGATTATTTTTCTTTTACTTTTGTGCACTCTGTGATAGAATTTCCAGACCATGCCTGCGATCAAGGGTTAAACCACGACTAATTCATGATAACATTAGTAGCAAACAGTACACTGGTCTCTTATTGACCAGCCAGAATGAGAAAAAATTCTGCACTTCTAAGTAACCCTACGATCATTTTGGGAGACGCACATTCCTCAACCTCTAGATTATGTGTGCACTGATTCCATGAAAAACAAGGTGTGTGTTGGACGACCACAGTCATGAGGAGGGACATTTATTATTAGATGTATCAGCTGGTGTGGAAAGTGAAGAATAATAAGTGAAAGGTGAAAAAATAAGTAACTCAAAGAAAAATATCACCAAGACTGATGAAGAGGGTGGCCAGTACAAGACACCATCACCTATGTCCCTTCCATACACACACTTTAGCCTTTGTGGTCACATGGAAATTATTCTGTACCAAATGTACCCATATTTCATAGATGCTAATTCATAGTGAGTACCCTGTTGTTACAAAAATGAAAATTAGGAGCATTTGGTACAAAATCAGTTCCATATGACCATTAAAAGGCAAAGTGTGTGGAGGCAGGGACACAGGTGTCCTATACTGGTCACTCTCCTCCTCACTTCTGCTATTTCTCTTTGAGTTATTTTATTTCTTCATCTTCACCTGCTATTCTCCTTTACTTTTCAACTCACCTGCTGATACAGGGGAAACCATGGAAAGTTAGTTCAGTGAGATTTGGTAGATGGTAGGGAGTTATGTTTTCGGTGCATTGCACATGTCAGCTAGAGAATGCATGTGAGTAAATAAGGCCTTTTCTTTGTCTGTTACTGGTGCTACCTCAGTGATGCAGGATATGGTGTACAGGTATGAAAAAAAGAAAAATAAAATTCCAGGGTGATGAAAGACTGGTGCAACTGATAATTGTACAAAGCTAGAGCATTTCCAAGTACATTCTGACTGTCAAACATCACTTATAGTCGTAATTTATTTAGTGTGCTGTATAATACTTCTGCATATATACAACACTTTAAAGTCCTGAAGATACAGGCTAATATCTAAAATGTCTGAAGCACTCTGCACATTGGTTTGGTTAGAGTTGATACAGCAGCTGAAGGCATAACAAAGAATGAAGATTGCCTCAGTATGTATATATATGGAGGAAAATAGAAGTAAGGAAATATAAGAAATAAGATCAAAAAGAAATGAGAGGAAATAAGACAACAAAGAAATAGGAAAGTAATATTTGCAGGATAGAGTGAAATCTGCAAAAAAGTAGCACACATCTGCTGTTACACCAGAATGAATCAGGTCACAGAAATGAACTATCAACAGAAGAAAGGAAATACCATTATTGTGCTCCCATGGTAATGCAGCCAAGGCTTACTGTTATACTACCTTACTGAATCTAACAAAAAATTAACACACATATGTACACAACATGACAGCAAGAGAATGGATGTGAGCAGATGTGGCTTTTCTTCATCTATTCCTAGCACTACCTTGCTAATGCGGAAAATGGCGATCAAGTATGAAAGAAAATATAAATGTTCTAAGAAGCACTGCCAGGCTTTGCCAGCTGGAGATTACATCACAAGCGAAAAGTCATCTTTGACGAGGCTATATCATCGGAAGTACAGTCTCATTAAAGAGCTTATCACATGACTAACCTTGAGCTGTAGGAGCCTTTAAAAAGGTCCTAGGTAACACCATGACACTTTCACAGAAATTAATCATGGGATAATTATGAATAAAGTAATGAAAAATGTAAGTCTTAAGACCTTATAGTTTTGAAGAGACTGGGCTAAATTTTGTAGCTTTGTTTGTGGATCTGTAGCAATAAGCTTCGACCACAGACGTCCCAGGTGGAACCAAGCAACTAACGCTGGACGAACGGAGTCCTCAGAATATGCCAATGGTTGTTCTCCAGTCCTGGAAAAATAATCACAAATATAACAAATTTTTAATACATTAACAAAACAATTATGACTACCTGAACTTCAAGAATGATGAAAGAAGGGTCATAAATATTGATAAAGAACTCTGACATTCTCATTAAACATAATGAAATCTTCTCAACCAAGATAGGTTTTGTCAAGTTTGATCGTGTATTTGGTCTGCTTCAATCCTTTCTTCGATAGCAATATCTTAAAGGGTGAATACATAAAAGGCAATAAAAGCTTCAATATGCTTATATAGTTTGTTTTGGCTTTTGTTATGTCAATAATAATTCGCTGAAAGTGAGAACTAGTCTTATTAAGATCTTTATTTCATTTTTTAGTTTCTTATGCATTAAATTATTCATTATCAAATGAAAAAAATGGTTAACTCACATACATAGATTGTCCTACTAAATCAAGTGGATGATGATACCTTTTTACTTATAATTGGCTTGATAATAAAGTCATGAGTTGAAACTTTGTCTTTTATTGTAATCTGATAAGTGATTCATATAGCTTTTTCTTGAAAAGTCTAGTTGTAGTTGCAGCTTCAACTAGGCGGGTTCACAAACTCTTTTCAGCATGACTAGCTGCTGCAATAGCACTGCTTACTCTCTAATCAGCTTTGGTGCATTCTTCAACTTTGGTGACTACAGGGATATATCTATCAATCTGATTTACTATTGCATTGGGGGGATCTGCTACGTATTCTTTTTATTAATTATTCCTTCTCTTACTGTATCTAAGGTAGGGTTAAATGCATATTTTAGTGTGATTTAAAAATGTTACTGTTCTTTCAACTTTAGGTCGGTTAAGGAGTCACAACAAAAATTTCATCTCAAGTGATGTTTGATTTGACTTTTTTCCATTCATCAACTCAAGCTTTACTTAAAGCACTTCTTTTTACTTGTGCAGGTGTAATTATTCAGAATGAAAAGGATTATCAAGATACCTCACATATAGTGGATTAATTAAAAGGATATCTTTAACCAGTGCATAAGTAATATTATCCAATTCCACCTCATACAGGATACCTTTTATAGCAGGGTTCAGTTCTAAGGATATAATTCTTGAAATGGCTTTTAAGAGTGATGTCAGTTAAAATGCCTTTTTGCTCTATGGCTGACAAATGGATGGACTGTCTGTTATATATCTAGGTTTTATTTTCTGTAGTCACCAAGACTTTTATTTTAAGTAGGATGCCAGAAATTAATGATTCGTCTGTAACAATAACTGGGCCAATGATCATCCTGAGACTGTGTCCTGTGGTTAGTGGGGCAGATTTATCTTGATATGTTTGAATGCATCATTAAAAACTTTAGCATTAGGATTTAGGCTACAACTAATTCCATAACTGTTGATTACAGTTTAAGGTCTTTGATCAATATTTCTCTAGCTTGTCTAATAGGATCTATGTGGTTTATACCTAATTCATTTCAGTGGGAAAGGAATTACTGAGGAGAAAAGTTTTGGTAATGATTGACCGGAGCATTTACACAACCAAGGGGATTATTATTCTATTATAATGAAAAACTAGCTATTTGGAGATTTCTCAAGATAAGACTGAAAGTTTCCTTTAAAAAATTATTCATGAGGGTAAATATCTTATCGCAGATGTTTAACCACTCACATTACTTATATCAGAATCTCGCAGTGAAGCTGCAATGTGATATGTTTATCTGTGGGTGAATACTCTTTGAAGAATGGAGATCTTCAGCTTTTCAAAGAAAATGTAACATGATGGGAATTTCATCACAAAAAAGACAAAAATGAAATTCAACCACACTGAAAATAAGTTACAAGTATTTTACCTTACATAACATCTCCTTGATGGAAAATCATTTTTGTTCTATCATTAATGGTGATAAGCCTCATTTTTTGTCTCAACCAACATAATTAGGGGTTAAAATATACCAAACCTCCTTATATCAAAATTAAGGGCAAATTCACTCTAATTTTGATTAATAAGATAAGTTCATGAAAACACTCTACAAATGGAATTCAGTATCATAATCAACTATAACCCTTATAAAATCACTCATTCTGATTATATCATAATCAACTATAACCCTTATAAAATCACTCATTTTGATTATCATGCTAAGCAATCATTATTTAAACAAATAATGCTCCAGTTCATGTAAAAATGTTTGATAAGACAACAACAGAAATTCTGGAGAGTAACAGAGTGACTTCTATGTTGAAAATAAAGAAAATGACATCAACAAAAAAGAGTAAAGTTGGAGTCAAATCCACATTCAAAGGAAAAGTGCTCATCCCTGGTGACAGTTGCTTTTTCAAGGATAAGTTATGCAATAATAATAACTACTGAAGTAATGGTAATTGTAGTGAATGAAATGGTTAGGATTACAAAATTCACTTTTTTAAATAAATTAGACCGTCTGGTTGAAAACCTATGGTGCTTCCTAAACTAAAAGTATATAGACTCCACATCAGAAGAAGCAGAACTGTCATATTACATTGACAAAATGTAAGTATCATGCAGGGGCTTCAAATACTAAGAGGCAGCTAATCAAAAAATGATTTATATATGGTCAGTAGAGACACAAGGTAAAGAATGCAGTTTAAATATTAACATATAAGCTGTGGAATCCTGTGAAACAAAAAAAAAAAAAGTCATAAACTGAATCTTCAACAGTAAAAGGAGCTTTCAAATATTCCAAAGCTTGAAAGGCAGTAAAATACATTCCTAACATAATAATCATGAAAAGCCTCTGACATGCATGTGAATGGTTAGATCCAGTAACCAAGTGATGAGCTCAGGTGATAGTGGCTCCTAATAATAAAAGGAATGTCGGGTTTAAGAGGGGGATTTGGAATGGATTAATGATTGAATTCCTAAGAGGGGCCAGGCTGGGGATAATCTTCTGTGAGAAAAGGCTTAAAATAAAGAAAAGAAGAAGAATACTTCTGACTGGATGAATAAAATCATACCTCATGGTAGACCTTTACTGATGAAGGCTTGCAACCCTTGATAAGTGATTTCACAGTTTACATCTTGTCATCACTGAATTATGGTCAGTGGTGGTGACTAAGCCCATAGCAAGTAAGTCAATGTTACCTTCTTGAAATCATTTCATTAAGCAAGGTACACACGATCAGTATTATTGTCAATGTCAATACTGACATTATTTTTGATATTGTCAGTACTGTGAACACACATTAATTATTGGGTCTCAGTATAATCATCAGTAACCCCTTTTGTAGACATCGTATGGTTGTTCTCAGCGATTATCATTCATGTGAAATGGAAAATAGGGCAAAACTTGTATTGCAATTATTTTGGCATGTTCATAAAGGAAAGATGTCACTGCAAAAGATGGGTTAAAGACAGGACTGCAAAATGCACAACATTCACTCATCTAAACCTCTTGAATGAAATAAAATTAACGGATATGAAAGGCTTTTATAATTATTTCCGGATGAATGAAGAAACTTACAAGAAACTTTTAGTGATGGTGGGGCCTTATATAACTAAGAGAGATACAGTTATGAGGGAAACCATATCTGCAAACAAAAGACTGGCTATTATTCTTCGTTATTTGGCTACAGCAAGAACTTTCACAGACCTACAATTTCCAGCAGTTATGGGAAAATCAACAATCAGCCCTATAATACTTGAAACATGAGAAGTTATAGTGACTGTCCTAAAGTATTATATCAAGGTAACCATAAATAAGGTAATTAGTGAGCATATTGTAATTCATACTGTATATCTAACTAATAGGTATACATGATATTAATTAATCTCTTATTGGCAAAATTGGTACATGTATTGGCTCAAAGGAAGGATCAGATTGTTCACTATGGATGGTGCTGCTAGCTGACTGTGATGAAGACATAGGTTGAGGTACTGGTACATATATATTGTAATTACCAGATTCGTTAATTCCAACTGAATTCCAGGTCAGTGTTCCTACTTGAGCCTAAAAGAAAATGTTATTCATACATCTTTCCACTAGTAATTTCTGGTCCAGTTTTAAAGCTTTCAATTTGCTGACCAAAACCTTGGCTACTTTCATTTCACTCTCATCATCATCTGTTTTTGCAAGGTAATGACATGCTAACTGCAATAGGTCACTCTGAACAGCTGCCTTGGTTTTCTGTTTTTTATTTTTTGGTGCTATCATAGGGGTATTAGCTTGCATTAGGGTATTTTCATGCACTGAACCATTATTATCTTCATCACCACACACAGGGTCATCCATTGCCTATAAAATAAAATAAAATTGTTATATGATTTGTGTTCGCATGTACTTGAAAGATATATATCATTGTTCTACATTTCACAGGTACCCGATACTGTTGAGGAATGAAAAGATGTTGCATGTAAGTTTGAATCGAAATGGAACTTCAGAAACTGCTTTAGTGTCATAGATGGGAAACACATTGGCATTAAGAAGCCTCCTCATTCAGGATCAATGTATTATGATTACAAAGGCACTTTTAGCACTGTGTTACTGGGTCTAGTCAATGCAAATTATGAATTTATGATGGTTGGTGTGGGAGCAAATGGAAGGGTATAGGATAGCAGAGTCCTCTATTACACAAAGTTTGGGGAAAAACTGCAAAGTTCTGAACTGAACATTCCACCTCCTTCAAAAATGACAAACACATAAGAGGAATTCCCCTACATATTTGTAGTTGATGATGCACTTGCATTAGATATTAACACTAAACCAGAGTATATTCAACTATCGGTTATCACAGGCTTGTTGTGTTGCTGAAAACACTTTCGGAATTCTTCTGAACAGATCTGGAGTGTTCCAAAAACCAATAAATCTTTGTCCAGAAAAAGCAACAACTATCACTTTAGGATGCTGCTATTTCCATAACCTTTTAGTTAGAGAGACTGGACATGTGTACTGCTCTCAAAGTGTTATGGCACAAGAAAATGTAGAAACTGGTGAAATTGTAGATGCCAACACACATGCAGACCGTCTACTGCAAGTGCAAAGAATGACTTCACAATCTTTCAAGAGATGCTAAAGCTATCAGAGATAAATACTACACATACAGTAATCCCTTGATTTAACAGACCCCGATGTAAGATTTTGGATTTAACGGACTGGGCAAATAATAATACATTAATCAATAATAACTGAAAAAATTTTTTAAAATTAAAAAATCAAAAATGTAACACCATGCGCATTTCATATTGAAATACTACACATACAGTAATCCCTTGATTCAACAGACCCCAATATAAGATTTTGGATTTAACAAACTGGGCAAATAATAATACATTAATCAATAATAACTGAAAAAATTTTTAAAAATGAAAAAATCAAAAATGCCACACCATGTGCATTTCATATTGCACTTGCTTTTGGTAGCATGGGGCATACTCGCTTTGTTTCGGTCTTAGGGAGCTTTCACACCAACGTGATACATGGCAAGTGACACACAACACAGTAATTTCAGACCAAAGTGACAAGTGACATGTGGTGCACGTTCAGTTTCCCTGCTCAATTCACGAGATGTCATCATAGGATGATGATGCCGATATAATTGCTCTGATTGGTGTTGTAATCGCCAGAAGAAAACATAAGAAGTGCTGGGTATATCCATATCTGAGAGAAAATGTAGGGATTCACAGTGCTTATGTAGCTGCAAGGCTCATCCTCTGAGCTGCAATCTGGTGATGTGTCATACACACTTGTAAGATTCAACAACTTGCACAAAGTTTATGTTAAATACCTCACTTTTTGGAATAGGCATGCTGAACAACTGTTCATGAGAACAAAAAGAAATCCTGTACTCCTCTCCACAGACTAAGCAACCGAGGCAGTGCTGTCAAATGTGGCTGGCGAAAACCAGCTAGGAGACTTTAAAATCTGCTACATACGCCATAAATCTGCTATTTTTTTTTTTTTTTTATCCTTAATGTTATTTGTATTAATATCATCTTGGTTATCAATCAGTTTGTAATATCATCTTGGTTATCAATCAGTTTGGTATGAAAGCTCCATTAAATCTGACAACACTGGACCAAGGTGGCACATCACATGCTGAAGAAAAATTATCTGGTATCGATCCCGGAGTGGCGTCCTAGTGATATGTTGCACATGCAACGTGTCATGCCACTCTTGTGTGAAAGGTTTCATTTGTTTCGAAAGGCTCGTTTTCAAGTGGCATGCCACGTGCAACATGTCACTTTGGTGTGAAAGCTCTCTAGTCTGCCTCGAGCAATTGTGTGGTCAGGTTGTATACAGAGGTTTGTGTCTTTATCTATCAAATAATTTTGCAATCCATACAATTCAAAATGGCATCAAGTGACAGAGGAGTTAAAAGAAGGCATGTGAACTGTATATTGTATGTTGTATCAAAAAACTGGTACATTCTCCATTTAACAGACTTTTGGCATTAATGGACAGCCCCTTCCCCTATTAGTCCATTAAATCGAGGGAATACTGTATTTTTATAATGAAGGACAAGTTACATGGCAAAATATGTGCCTATAGTAAGTAAATTCAACAAACTAGCTCCTGTAGCAGATAAACCTCTTTAAAATTACCATAAATATTAATGAGGATCATGCCACAACCTTAGGTCTACTGTACCACTCGAAGTATTATTTTTTGTGAACCTACTATTTTTTAGAACATAGTTATTTTTTTTGAACCTACTATTTTATTCAGCTAAAAAACCTGTACTTAAGATTAAACATTACATTGCATACCTCCACTCCAGTTTCCATTGGAGTTTGGCTCTTAACCAGCCTTTCTAAAGCCTTCAGAAAAAAAAGTCATAGAAAACCCATGGGAATGGCTCATATAGTTTTTGTCTTCTGTGCCTGCACCACTTCTTTTGGAGTCATGAAGTTTTTTCAGTTCTTTCCAAAAGTTGCTTTACAACATATTTTGTTTCTTCTTTACATCTTCCACCACTACATCACTTTTCATTACTTTAAATACACCCAAATGTTTCTCATACACAGCAGTCTTTTTATCTTTTCTCATATAACTATCACTAGGCACATCCCACAACTCAGGTAACTCTTTGTATAAAGCAATAAATTGCTGCAATAAGCTTTTCTGTCTTGTTTCTCCCAATCTGCTGCCATTGCAACTATGTTACATTTCATGTGGCTGTGACAATACTGATAGGAATGACAGTACGGTGAACAGACAATCAGTAAATAGGCCCCGCCCACATATTGACACCTGGATTTCAAGATGTTTGAAAATCCATCAGTACAAATTTTTAGTATCGACAGTATATCAGTACGACGCACACACCACCAGTAATACAGACAGAAATCTATCCATCTATCTATGATGCCTGTTCTAACTGGAACTCCGTCAAAGGAGTGGCCACAGCAACAGAGTCTTCATAACTAAAGAACTCCAGTGCCGCTTCTTAGCCTTTAGTGCCTCACCCGTAACAGGCCTCTGGCAGAGGACAAGTCTAGCTCAGTGTTTGCAGAGGCTCTTACCTAATCTTCCTAATGACTACTTCTATCTAATGCTCCTACCTGCTACTTAAACCTAATGTTTCTACGTAATGATCCTACCTAAATGCTTCTATCTACTGGTCTTATCATTTTGCCAAAAGGCAGGGCTAGTGCATAGTGCTCACTGCAAGAAAATCTAGGGTTAGGAAGAATGAGCTGCATGAGTTAAGTGTTGTCAAGTGCTACATTTAACAAGAAGAGATTGTATGTCTGTGAACAGAATGCCAGTAATCCACATGTTAGTGAGGCAGAAAGAAAAGACAGCTGCCTAGGTCAAAGGAGTGCAACTTGACAACCACTAAAGTGCTGGCTCACTAAGCAGATGTCATTAATCCTTCCCGTACCCAGGCGGGTAGTAATGGTAATATACCTTCCTGATCGTTAGCTGCCTTCCAACTACTATCTATACAAAATACTGACAGTAATACTGATTGTGTGTACCCAGCTTTAGGTATGTTCATATTATAGCATAGAGTGAGCTGCTACGAGGCCATGGGCTTCTAATTACTAAAGAGCAGGCATGAAAAACATGAGAACATAACATTAGATAATTTTACCTAAGTTGTGATTACTTAAGATGGTGAAAACATAAAAGGTAAAGCATACTGAAAGATTGCTGGAGGCTACAGGACTGTTAGATGCAACTTTCAAGATAAAGGAAGGGAGAAGAACTGGTGATTGTAATCAAAACATAAGGGGGCAACCAGTTACAGTTACATTTGATTTCGAGTCAAGCCAGGAAGTACTTAGTAAAGCTAAGGATCCTATAAGCAGAGTGGAATTCCTTCGGTAAATCATCAAATGTGATAATTCAACAGGAAGGAGGGAGAAAAGCAAAGAAAAGCATCATAAGACAAAAAACTGAAGATGCCACATGTAGCAAGAGGATGGAGCAGCCCAGCTAGCTCTGCAGATAGGGCAGAAGTGCTAGGTGATGGAAATGCCAGACTGACAATAATGTATTGAAATGTTGATGAATTGATAATTTGTGGTAAAAAGCAGGAATTTAGAAGAGTGTAAGCACCAGTTGTAAATTTATCTAATTAAAAAATCCAGGTTCTGTGGCATATGATTATGTAAAGCATGAAACACTGCAAGTTGCAGGGAATGACACACACTTGCAAATAGCATAAAATGTGGAACCAGCCTTTTAACTTCACATACACTCCATTATTGACATCCATTATTACTGATCCATTATTAGTCCCAACTGCTATGAGTCTTTGCAACTCTAGTCCATTATTTCTGAAAGACTTTTATATGGCCTCAAATACAGCATCTGCATTGCAATCACTTAGTTCAATCATATCAAAAAGTTAACATAATACATTTTTAGCATGAAAATACCTTAAGGTAACACCTAATAATTTTCTCCAAGAAATGTCATTACTTTCATCAATCAGAAGGTTGAATTTTTTCTGACCCACATCATTTTTTCAGTTCTTTAATAAAATGTGGCAAAATCATTTTACAAATCATTGCACTACATTTTGATCTTCAAAGCTTTAAGTCTTTGCACCATTTGCTGTCAGCAAAGCAAACTTTGCAGACTTCAGTGAAGTAGTCTGTTACTCTGGATGTCCAGTAATCCACCATAAACAAGGCTAAATGTCCCTCCGACCATCTGGAATGCTTAAATTTCTCAGGAAAGAGAATTCTTTGTCTGTCAGAACTTAATTGCTCTTCTGCTGTCTTCTGCTTTGCAGCATTATGGTGTTTTTCAGTGTCATTTAATCTAACAGCTGGAAAAAGCTAGTAATGCCTGCAATAACATTTCAAGTTATCTCCATCTATTCTGACATTTCTTATTTCCTGTCACTTAACCATTCTGCTTGAAAACATTAGTTATATTTCTTATTCTCTGACTGGAATAACTTATGTAACTTCTTTTCTGACTTTCCCTGGGTAAATTACTGTCTCTTATGTGGTGATGCTTCT
>JAYMFT010057514.1:0-15034 GCA_038088735.1 Panulirus argus | reverse complement strand
GTACCTTAAACGTTTCTACTAACTGCATTACAGATGGTGAACCTAGAAAATAGTCTATAGTTGTGTGATATGTAGTTATGGGTTTACCGACACCACAATCCTCCCCTAGTCTGCCACTGAATGTAAACACTTGATTATTTTTACAAATTTCCACCATTTTCCTACCGTAGGAGTTCCTGTCAGGAGTTATATCCTGATTAGCCCTATCAGCAGGTATATCATAGTCTGTTAGGCTTGCGTAGGGCACCTCAGCAGTCGCCTGATCATCATCATCAGCAGCAGAACAAAAGGAATATTAAGCGTGTGAGCATTAAAATCACCACACAAAACATGCACATAATCATCATTTGTGTAATTTAACTAGAAGTTATCCAATTCATCAAAATGTTCTTCATAGCCATACCTTGAGTGTGCAGGAGAAATATAAACACAACTTAAAACTAATTCCTTATCTAAGCCTATGCTCCTTTAATCTACCTTAACTGATAGTAATGAGTCCAAATCAGATCTTATTAGTTTCCACTTAAAGCTAACATTCTTTTTAATTGCAATAAGAAGACCACCAGACTTGATCTACTTAATTTACTTTTATTCTTGAAAACAATATCAAACCCATTATTTTCCATTCTATCTTTCATGTTGATCGTATCAACGTCATCACATTTAGTTTCTGTGAAGCAAATAACATCATAATCATTAATGAAATAAACAAAATCTGCAGAGAGAAACTCTGACTTAATGCCACAAACATTGGGAGACAACGCTTCAAGAGACATTTGATGAGGAGTGTGTGCTACAGGGGCATTTTTGAGCACAGTTGCAGCAGAATTGTGCTTAGGCATGTGCTGTGCCCCAGCACTGTCCTAGAACCTAGCCCGGTGTGTGTGTGTGTGTGTGTGTGTGTGTGGTGTGTTTCATTATACTTTTATGAGTGTTTCTGTTTGTCTCTGAAGTGATTCGGGCATGTCTTGATCCGTGTCATCTGGGGAGTTGGTGGAAGGGGCACACACAGGGATTCCGTCCCACCATACTTACGTACGGTCAGACTTCCAGGATGTAATCAGCTAGAAACCTTTCAAGGTAGACTTGATGTTGTTCAGATTAACACTCACAAGGAATGGCCGTTGCTTTCCTCATAATGCTTTGCAAGACCTTTTATTTGACACCAACATTCAGAAAGTAACGCTAGACCTTACCTCAGGCTTCAGAAATTCAACAGGTAAGTTAAAAGGAATGAAACTGCCTGACTGACAAGCTAGGTCATGCCTCGATGATCATCTTTCCCTAAAGGCATATTCCACTGAGATGGTCGTCATCAGGACTCGTTAGAACATCTACCTGAACGCTGGCCAGCCAGCTACACCAGAGGACATCACGTCTGAATGACAAGCCATCAAGAGACTTACGACACAGTGCACGTCTCGAGTGGACCTGCTCCATGCTGTTGCATGCAATTGCCCCAGAGAAAATGAAGCTTAATAATGCGACACAGAGAGCTTTGCATGAATTTTCCAGAGAGAAACTCGACTAATTCAGATTTTGTTTCAAAAGATCTCTTGAGCTGATGCGGTGCGTACCTTATGTTCTGGTGTATTTTATGCAGGTGATGTAGGATATAAACTTTAAAAGATCACACGAGCTACAGAACCTGCTGCACTTGACTGAATATCCAAAGCCATCTATCATATGGCTGTTGAGGAGGTGGAAGCTGAAGGGACAACATGAAAGGTTATGGGTCAAATAAAAGTCCAGTAATACATGATGATAATAGATACACTATAAGAAAAACAATAAAAGATGAAATGGATGTTTTTAACCATTACTCGAGGAAACAACAGATGTATTAACAATAACGTTAAATAAGAGATGTAAGCAGGCAATAGGTAAGGTTCAGATGATGCGCTGTACTGCACAAAGGAAAAGTGGAGCACCCTGGGGGAGCACAGTAGACAAACATTAGAGGAATGATGGGTTTTGTTATGAACGAAAAAAAATTTAAAAGACATAGAAAGAAATTTAATGAGGAAAAGCTGGATATTTCCTAAGCAACAGGCGGTAGCTCATAGAAAACAAAGTACAGTCTGGAGATGAATAAAAAGCAAAGTAAAAAAGTGCCGGTTGTGCTGTTTGATGAAGCCAGATTTAAATGGTTTAAACAAAATGTTATGGCTGTATGAACTGTTGTTCACAGACTGGGAAATTCTAGTTAGTATTTAGTGGCGCATATTAGTTTCAATATTTGAAACTAAAAGTTTGACCTGAATAGAAAACAGCTTTTTGAAATTCATCTCAGGTCTGAAATTTTGAGGTTTTTGACTTTTGATAGAGTTCTGTGTTAAATCTGGATTGCTAGGTAGATGACAACATAAGCAGACAAAAATACAGGAAAGCAAAATAAGAATTCTTGAAGACTTCATTCCCGTAGCGTGGCGCCATAGTTTCAGCAGCGATTACCAGACACCTTCTGAAGAATATACAGCTATACAAAGGTTTTGGTTTTACAAATAAAAAGGCATTTTTTTTTTTTTGCATAGAAACGCATAGAAATATTCTATAACATTCTAAATCTAATGTTTTA
Organism: Panulirus argus; assembly: GCA_038088735.1. NCBI lineage: Eukaryota > Metazoa > Arthropoda > Malacostraca > Decapoda > Palinuridae > Panulirus > Panulirus argus. The sequence goes on along the minus strand of JAYMFT010057514.1, from coordinate 12,456 downwards.
TTTATCCTGTTTAACAATTTATTTTTGACTAAGTCTTTGGTGTCAAGTATAATAGTTCTGGGATGTCTGGATATTTAGATGACGTATGAAATGCATTGTTTATAATGAACGATAAATGTCAGGTCATTCGACTTCTGACTTTGATTCAGGTACTCGTGACTTTTAAATTAGCGCTGCCTTCTTGAAAAGTAGATGTAAATAGTGTGAGTGGACACTGCAAACTCTAGATCCATAAGAAACTATTTGTTGGACGTTTGTTTATAAGATGGATGTTTATTAAAAATCTTTAGAAGAATTGTGTAAAAAGAATTTTCTGATTTCGATTTCAAAGAAGAGTGAAGGTTCTTTAACAAACGCCATAAGTTCCCAAGTGCACATTCGTGTAATGATCACATCGTCAGAGGAGATACAAGAATGGGACAGAAGACGTAGAACAGTCACCTGATATACAAGGAAGAGACGCAGCCAAGACGCCATTGGTAAACAAGCGTTACCCGATGGTGGTATTCCGGTAACGCTTTTTTTACCAATTGCGTCTAAACTACGTCTCTTTCTGTATATCAACTAACTGTTCTACGTCTTCTGTCTTATTCTTGTATCTCCTCTGACAATGTGATCATTACACGAAAGTGCACTTGGGAACTTATGGCGTTTCATTTTCCTGTGGTTTTATGCATATTCTATATCACGCACACTACTGTGACCTCTTGCAACTACAAAAGAACTGGAAAGTCCTTGATATTGTATCTGCAGTCATGACTACATACTTGGATTGTTGTCCTATCGCGTTGTAGAACGCATTGTAGTTATAGAGTACTTATCAAGATTACTTAAACTGGTAGCTTCATCCGCATGTAATAGGTCTTTATGCAGAAATAATACTGATTTATGCTCAGTTAATTGGTTTCTTAATTAGAAAAAATACTCATTGATATTCTGTATATCACACAGTGATAGACATTCAGTAAATGTAACTGAGGGTGCTGGAGGTAAAAACAGAGAAGTATGTTTCAGTTTAGTGTAGAATTAATTTAGTGCAGTATCCCTGTAATGTTCTTTAATATACCGATCAAAAGTCACATAATTCCAGTAAAGTTGAGCCAGAATTCCTGTATTAATTAGTATATTTTTAGGTAAAGTCTCTGAACGCCCTGATATACTAAACTCGCACGCAAAACTTGAATCTTTATCCCAAATGGATTTAATTGGTGGGATTTGACAGGAATTCTGGTATCCAGATGCCACCGAGCACCAAGCGAATGCAATAATAATTAGAGACTGCTGGCATACATATTTTTCCTTGTGTCAGATGTTATAAACCATTTTGCCAATTATTGCTGCAGAATTATTTATTTGACATGTATGAAACCAATTGTTTAAGATGGTTGAAAATTATTCTTCGTATTGGATAGTGCGTCATTGGAGAACAGTCGTTAGTCACTATAAAGAAAGTATAGCGTATGATGCTCACCATTGTTCACTGCAGATTACGAACTATGATAGTTATTCAAAACGTAGTTGTTCATGCTGTTCACCATTACATGATTGATCCTGTTTAACAGTCATATTAAGCGAATGATTATACTGTATTTTGCATTAATCTACATTGCGTAAGTAATACAAGAGCTTTGCTGTACCCAGTTTAAGATTATTATTGTATAATCTGTGCTGTAACTCTTTCGTTATACAATATACCAGGGATTATTGAACATAAACTGAATGTTTGTTGAACATCGTAGCAGGGTTGAACTGTCCTCAAAAATTGGGTTTTAAAAAGCATACCAAAAGGTTACTGTGAACAGTGACATTGTATATTTAGCATTTTCTGTGTACATAAGATTCGCTGTGCATAGTATGACAAAACTTACAGAATACAAGGTCTCTCTATACACAATATACGTTGTTCACTATACTCGGTTAAAATCCAGTTTTTCACTGTTTCACTGTCCACGAAACAAGCTTCACTGTTTAGAGTGCATGACATTACTTTACAAAGGTCAGCTTACGCTGAAAACTCATAAGGGGATCGGTGCATTCTTAAGGCTGATCACTGCATAAGGCACAAGTTTCACTGTCCACAGTGTTCGAAACTCAATGTAAACAGAGTTAAGGGAATCTAAAACCTGCCAGTCCAGATTGAGGTTAATGATAAGGTCAGGTGTCGCTGTTCCATCGAGACCTTAATCCTTGAGCACGGCGACACGACCCTTCAGCACGACGGCGCTTCAGGGTCGTAATTTCATGGTCAAGAGTCGTTTAGTCATACTCATGGGGTTAAACCACTAGTCACACACGGCTGCTGTGCTGCTGATTGGATGAAATTGATACACGAACCAAGGTTCTGGGTGTCACATTATTTTTTTTCAGCTCTTTAATTTGCAGATATAACACCTGTTATGTTATCGAGGCTTCTTGAAGTGTTTCTCATGATTTCATAGACTCAACCGTTCTGTGTCATGGCTGTGTGGCATTGCAGTGGCGACTCGATACAGCAGCGTGGCGACGTTGCATGTTGTGAAAATGCTGTGGTGAAGATGCAAGCGTCTTCACCATGGTATCTTCAGAGCACTTTACATTTTCGTCACACTGCTGTTACGGGTCGTCTGGACTCCGTTACCACATTCCTGTAACACGGAGTGGTTGCCTCATCTGTGTGTCCTTTCATTCGTAGTGTCGAGGTAGTCAGCATCGTTGACTCTCAAGAGGTCTGAAACCCGTAACTGTATTGCTGTAAATTCCTCCGACCCCACTTATCATCCTCCCGTCATCTCTCCTGCCGTCCGTACCAGCTGTACAAGGAAACAGGATAAGCAGCAGTAGTGAAGCGGTCCCCTTATACGGCATCCATTTTTAATGCGAAGCATCAGGCACCTCCAGGGACGCGTTTGGACCTGTAATCGCGATGCTAATGCCCTCCCTCGCCACCTGTAGATTATACAGGGGAAGGGGTGACTGCGCGGAAGGGGGAAGGTGAGTGGAAAAAGAGAGAGAGGTGAAGTCAGACAGGAGAGGGAGGAGGAGAATAGGTAGACAGGCAGACTGGTACGAGAGACGGAGTCAGACAGTAGTTTTGTGGGCCTGGTATTACGGGGTTTCTCACTGTAAGCCTTTGATATTTTAATCGAGGTTTTTTATTGGTCCTTCGAGCTGTTCTGTGGTTTGATATTATGTTATCACGAGAGTGACTGTGGTCATGGCGGTATTTGTGAGGTCGGATTCGGCGGGAATGTGTAGTGTGAGGTTGGTGTAGCGTTTGAACATTCCTCTTGGTGTTGTGTAGATGTTATGACCTTATCTTTGGTCTTCGGAGTTGCTTAACTCCATGAGGAGGACGGTACGACCCTCGAGTACGACGTTGCGACCTTTTGTTATGACGTAAGTAACCTCTGACCTAACCCTTGAGGACCAAGATATCATATTGCAGGCTCATGTGGTCGTGCCGCAGGGCCTCACCGTTGTGCTCCACCGATGAGGAAAGTTTGAACTTTTCGTCTTCCGTTCCGGTAAAAGTTGATGTTTCACGTGCGGTGCGTTTTCTATATATTGTGTTGTCATTGTTAGTATCTTTCCGTCGGGGAAGTGTATCCATTTATCAATTATAAATCAATTCATTGTTTATTTATTTTGTCTTTGGATCTGAAGAAAGGTGTTTAACGGGAAGGCATAGCCACCCATGGTCATAGCAACCCTCGTCCATCATATATACTGGGATTATGACCACAATGCATGGCATTATATTGAGCATGGTTCCAAGACCACTCATGATATGGCCAGAATATTAATGATTCGTATTTAAACTTATATAGTTATTTCTGAACATTTTGCTCATGATAGAAAATGAAGTGTACCACGATAGTTGCAGTTTGTACGTTATCAAGATGTAAATACCCTGGCTTCGGAGTTCTGAAAAAGGTTTATCTTTACAATATGTACATCCTAAAAGGTGTTTCAGGCGAGCCTGATAGAGAGTTATTGAATACCTTAGTGAAAGTGAGTTCATTTGTCATGAGGGTGTTACTGGAGACGTGTTTGTGTGGGAGTAGATGTACAGCGCGGGGGCAAAGTGGCAGATATGGGTGGGCGAATGGCTAGTTCTTTTCTTCTTTTTCTTTGCAAGTTTACTTGCTTGTCTAGTTTATACATTAACACTGCAGTGCTTTATAAGTACCATTTTGCCCTAAGTTTGGTCACCATTTCTTTACGAACGGACACAGGACGGCCTGCAGTCCCCCGTACAAGAACGCGTTCATTGTGGAAAATTTCGCCCCCATTTTTCTTGGACAGTTTCCCCCATTAGCGAGGCGGCCTCCCGCATACCAACCAGCCGCGTCCTCACGCCTTCCGCTGGGGTCACCGGCTGCAGGACTAACGTGCTATATCCTTCAGGTATTTACCCTCGCGACCAACGTTTTTAATTGTTGTTTTTCGACTTTCTCGCCCTTTCCGTCATAGCGATGTATCGCCTGGAAGAGATGACCGAGCCCTCGATTAGCACCTCCTCATGTTCCTACTGTAGGAAGTGATAACACAGGAGGAGAGGATTTCCAGTCCCCTTCCCCCCTTTCCACATCACGTAAGAGATACATGGACGGTGTTGTTTCTCCCGTCCTCAAGACACAAGCTCACAGGTTTCTAGAAATTGAACCAGTAATTTGTTGAGAGCCAAAACAAACAGTTTAGCCACGTAGCCTCAACATTTCATAATAATCAGCAGTTTAAGCTCGTAGTCGGCAGAGCTCATGGTGTTGGACAGTTTGATAAACTCTTTAAGCTTTTATTTCTGGAGAAGAGAGCGGGTGGGGTTTGCAGTTTCCAGCGGTTTGATATTGTGTTATCCTGAAGGTTCGGTCTCCAGTTGCTCTCAAGGGTTTGGCTCCCAGTCTTGAAGAATTCCTCTCGTACCCAACGCGCACACACACACACACAAATGTATAGTGTGTGTGTGTGTACACCAGGACCGCTTTTCAAAAGGAATGCGCACAGCAACAGATCAGTAACTTCTGTATACATCGTTTAACTGAATACGTTGTTCTGTATTTATTTATGGCTTTTTCCCAGGATTCAAGTCTCGGTGAGTGTTGTACGTAGTCTCAACTCTTATTTGTCAACAAACTAATCTCGCGTATCCGTGGGTCTTTCGGCCATCAGGCAGCTGTTCTTGTTGCTTCAAACCCAAAAGTTTCTCTCATTTTCTGCCTGCTGTTTGCCAGCAGCAGCGGTGTGGCAGCCTAACATGGTAATCCTGCCGGCAGTTCGACCCCGTGATTTCTTTTGACGTTTACCTATTGAGAAGTTTTACGGTTGTTTTTTATCATGGCTCAGGTAAGTAGCAAGTGTTGGGGGGGTACCCCCTCCCCCTCACTCCCAACCTGTTTGTTTAATTATTTTTCCCCTAATGAACACGGAGGCATTAGGGTGTTTTCTGCAACGATCCAACATACTGTGCTTTTCTGATTTTCTTTTTTTTCTTTTTTTTTTTTTTTTAGTTTTCCACAGCTTGAAAAATAATGGTGTTTGTTGTTTCCTATGAACGTCCCCCAATGACGTATCGAGTGTGTCTGGAATTATTGTCTAATTATAGTCGTTTTAGACTTACGAATTTTGTTATTGTTATTGATTATTTTTATTATTATTATTATTATTATTATTATTGTTATTGTTATTGATTATTGTTATTATTATTATTATTATTATTATTATTATTATTGATTATTGTTATTATTATTATTATTATTATTATTATTATTATTATTACTGGGAGAGAGAAGGGCACTGGTGGTATGGCGCGTGGGTTTGCAGTTGTTGGTCCGTCCGTCCGGTGGTGTTGGCGCGGGGAGGCTGAAGACCTTACTGAGTGCTGGGGCTCTTGGTTCTCATACCGTGGCTGGATGACGGTTCAGGGTGGATGTTAGAGCTTAGTGAATGATAGTTTTTGGGTAGATGGATGATCTTGGTAGATGACGGTTCTTGTTAGAAAACTGGTCTTGGTAGATAGCTGGTCATAGGTGGGTGACGATTCTTGGTTGGATAACGGCTCTTGGGCTAATGATGGTACTTGTTGGATGATGGATCTTGGTGGATGATGGGTCTTGATGGATGACATCTTGTTGGATGACGGATCTTAGAGCATGATGGTCTGTGGTAGATTAACGAGTTTCTTTGTTACAGCAACAATGGTTAACCCGTGTATCCTGCGTAAAGGGAACAAGAAGTTATTGCATCATCTTTCCCCATCAGGAGTAATATGGACGTGGCAAGTCGCGAGGTTGGAGCTCTAAGTTTACCAATACGAGTGTCGATATAACAAATTGTGAAAGGATACATTTCTTTGAAGATGGTATGGATACCTTATTCACCTATATTCTTCCTTCTGACTCTGCTATAAAGATTTCTTTCAGGCATATTACTCCTGCAAGATATTTTATCTATCTGTATCCCGTCAGGTGTGTTGTCAGAAGAAGTGGAAGGTGGGGAGAGAGCCTTTGCCTTCCCATCCTATTCTTCTTCTGCTTTTAAAGGGACTGCATCTCTTGCGGTGGTGTTAAGGCCAGACCACCTCGCTTTGACCTTGGGTCTGTGTGGTCTGTGTAACTATGTAATCCTATGTAACGTATCTACCTGAAGTCCGCACCACAGGCGAAATCCGTTAACTAGTGTGACTGTCTTTGTTATTTTATATTTAATGTTATATTTAATTAGTCCTCAGATCTTTAAACTCTCTCTCTCTCTCTCTCTCTCTCTCTCAACGTAAATTCCATGGGAAAAAAAAGAAAACAGGAAAACAAGCTTGGGCAACACCCAGTCCGTATGGACTAATTGTAATCCCCAGGATGAACGTGGACATAAGTTCCTTCCACAAAAACAAACGTATCGTCGGACCCAACCTCACCTACATTTGTGTGGTAATGGCTAACTGATCTGTTTTTGTTTAGTTTACCCAACATTTGATTTAGTTGCCTTCGACTTAAACCCTCCTGCTTCATCCGTTGATAACTAAAACTTCGAACAAAATCCGTATCTACGATGTAGAGGGTGAGTACAGTGTGTGCTAGACTTTGAATGCAAGGAGTCTTTCTTACACAAAAAATACAGGTGTCGAGGACTTGACGTCCTAACCATCCAGTACTCTCATTAACTTTCAAGACAAACGTAGTGTGAAGTGTATTGTTCCTCGATGAGTGTTACAGTGTACACGCGTAGTACTGTACATTCGGCCATAGTGCAAGACCCGGACCTATGGCGGTACGAGTTGCCAGGCGTCACTTGTAAACATGTGATGAATATGGAATGTTGTCGGATCTGTTTACGAGAATTTCTCTCTCGTTAGTCTCGTATAATTTTACTTCTGCTGTAACAGATGATTCACTTGAAGTATAATTTTTCCTTATACCTCAACATAAACCAGGATTTTTTTTTACATTTATGAATTGTTGTAAGTATTGGCATAGGAAACACGTTTCTGTTCACACTGGAGAGTTATGCGTAAAGGAATTAGAGTTGGGTATTTGTTAGTTCGCATAAGCTTAGGATTAACGCAGCTTAAATGTGGCTAATTTTGTGTACTAGATGGCAGCACTAACAGGTTGTGGATTTAGATGGTAGTGGGGGATATTTCTGTATGCGTTATCATTAGTTCAGTTCATTTTTTCTCGCTTTTACGTTATGATTATGACAACATATGTTAGAATCCGCTAAATGGTGTTGATGGCTGTAGACGTAAAGATGGCTGCTGTACTCGCTATCTTCGTAAAATTCTAAGAGGAGATGTACTAATAGCTCAGCCCGCCACGGCCCCTGGGAACGAACACTTGAAAAAAGTTTTGTTAACTGAATGTTATATGTCGCTGATGGTGAAAAAAAAATCCATCACATCGTTTGTTATCATTTATGAAGCCTCAGTCAGTGACGTCAGAGGGTAGGTATCCGATGGTTTGGTATTGTCAACTAATAGCGTTGAGGAAGTGATACTGTAGTTGTGGTGTGGGCTGTTGGGTGGACGTTGTATGATCATACCAGTAAGATGCTTTCTGATTTTTCTTCAGTATCATCGTCTGTGTAATGTTTTCCAGGTGGCTTGGATTGATTCCACGTCACGTGCAAAGCAATTCTAAGGTGCAAGGGAATGTGATTATGTTTGGACAGAACGAGGAGGAACGTCTTAACACGTGGGGTCCCATCTCTTAACCTTTCAATCCTGTCATGCAACTTCTTTTAGCTTTTGTATGTTGTCAACATTCACAGTTTCATCAATCTGTATGTCTTTCTATTCCTACGACAATAATCCATAAATTTCTGCTTTTTTCCACTATCATAAGCAACTTCGTTATGACCCAGTGGTCTGTTGATGTTTGGATTCAGTTGTATTCACTTGAATAATCACACTCTGTTCCATTCATCCATTACTCGTATAGTGAAGGCAATTCTTTACATTTTTTCTTTAAAGTTTTTGTTTCATTCGATATAATAGATATATATTGTTTAATATATCGATGAAGTGTTCACTTTTAACATCACCAAACTGCTTTAAAGACTTGAAGATTGTGATCAGGTCACCCCGCACTCTTCTCTCTCCCATGCTGGCTAAATTATGGCATCTGCCTTCTCAGTGTAACTCGCATTTCTTTTTTCTGCTTGCAAAATTTTTGCACCTCTGGAAGTTTCTCTAATAGATTTTTTTTTTATGATCAGTGTGACTCGTGTTGTCTCGGTGGGGTTGGTGAGCGTGAATGTGAGACAGTTTCCTAATTATTATGGTAACCTCACTTCATAGTCATCACCATCGAAATACGTCAGTATAACATTTATGACCAATGACAGGAAGTGTCGTCAGCAGTTGATATACTACAATGTAATGAAAGCAAGGCTACCAATGCAAGGCCAGATTAATGGAGATTACTCAAATCCTTCATCCGATGGTGTCATACTGTTTCGCTCAAAGAGTAGTAGAATGCTTGCTTTTTTTCTTTTTTTGTACCGTGTGTACTTAAAGTCGATTCTAACATGTGCCAGCAGAAAGTTTTCCTTATTTAAGACTCCGTTGAATCAGAAGTCTTGCGACAGGGTTGGTACGGTGTCAAATCTGAAATTCTTCCCAGTTTGCGAGCCGGGCTTCCCGCGGTCATGGAGGCAGTCGACACAGTGGGAGTCACAGGTGTTCCACCTCTCCCCATCCTGTCTTGCGGGGTCATGACGAGGACGTAGATTTACAAGATCCTCTTGTGTGTCGCGCTGGGAGTTATGACGTGAAGTTGTACCTCTTGTGTTCCCTCAGTAATGTACAACTTAGTTTGGCTGAGAAAAATGGACAACACGATGACTGTGTTCTGGTGTGTATTGTAGTAAACATTATTGCAACACGAATGGCGTCTGCCTCAAGTTTATTGCACTGACCTGTTGTTGGTATGGCTTGCCTCACGAACGACTTGAGTTGTCATGTTTGACACATGAGAGCACGATAATTTGACCATGATGTTCAAGATAACTTATTCCAGAAGCCTGATGATTATATTATTTGGAAGCTATCATTGAACCCCTTCTGACGATGAAATGTATGAGTTACTAGAGTAATATACCATGACAATCCTCATTATATGTTATACCGGTGATAATGGTGAGGTTGGTGGACGCAGCGCCATTCAGTGGAGCGGCAGCAAAATGAACTAACTACACTTGGCCCCAAGTGGGGAGGGCTGGATACTGGGTGGATGGGGGCTCCCTGACCGGGAATTATCAAAGGAGTAAAAAAAGCTTTGATCCGGTTGTGATCCCAATATAATGAGGGATTCAATCATAGGTATATGAAGCCGTATGGCCTCGACGGTAACCAACCACGACGGCAGAGAAGTGTGGCGGCCTAGTGCTGAACGGTGCGCACGGTGGAAAGTTGTCGTCAGACTGGTGTGTTTGTGAAGGAAGAGTCATGTGGTGTGTGTGTAGTTACTGCATTTTTTTTTTCTTAATATTTGTGTTTTATGACAGGGAGAGTTTTGCACCTGTGTTGCCCTTTCTCTTAATCCTGTATGTATACCACATCGTAGCCTGAGTATGCACGTACTTATATACTCAAGTTTGCGCCAGGAATTCATTTCTCGACGAGCCCCAAATGAGAGGATGAACTGCTGAGTTGCCTGTGAGCCGGCTGCCCTCTCCTGGATTTGAAGTCAGGCCCACTGGATGAGTGTGCAGCAACGCTGACCACAGCGCCATTGAGGCTTTCACGTGGCGTGTGCAAGGAGGAGTGGTCGTCTCATGTGTGTAATATTGATAATTGATGGTCTGTTGACTGCAGCCAAAGGCTGGAAATATTACAAAGAAAACTGGTACAATAAACAAGGGTGCAGTGAAAAGGGAAATGTTAAACAGTCTGTAAACAAACACAAAGGGGGAAGAGGAGAAAAAAGGGAGGTTGATGTACAGTCTACTGATCAGTGACGATGTTCACAATGGTTGGGATTTTTCATTTTAGTGTTCTTTTCGAGCTCGAATGGGTTCGATGAGGTTGTGATGCCGTACTGCACTTCAGGGACGAGAGTTCGTAGGTGATAAAGGGTGACTGTAGCGGGGTTAGGGCAGCAGCAGCTTCATCCTTTCCTGTCGGATGAGGTCCTGGTGATGGATAAAAGGAGTCTGGAGGACAAGCGTGTTGAGTGGATTAGTTCCTCTTGAGAGGTGGTGTACGAAAGAAGGACCGAACACGATCGTGCAAGTGTTTTCCTGCAGCTTCTCAAGTTGTCGCTCTTGTGTAGTGAGTAAGGCAGATGACCCAGCAGGAGAGGAACGGGCGATTTCGAGAAAATTGTAACTCGTGTGTAAGTTTTTGGCTTCTACCCGGGAAGTTCAGTATCTCGGGTCGATGGAGAGTGTAAGAGATAGCTGGAAAGACTGGATTTGATACTGACATGTTTCTTCTTGCTTGGTTTATATAGTCCAAATTAATACCATGAAGGCTGATAGACTGCGTAACTTGGATGGGGCGGAAGCCCAGAGAGATAATGGGGGACTTGGTTAAGAGTGAAGTTGATATGCAAGACTGCAGTGTTGATGTGTGGTTGATGGTAACATAGCTGGCATTAGTTCATTGTAGGAGGCTGTTGAGAGAGTTGTAGAGTCTGATGTAGCCTGGAGAGCCATTATCATTTCTGATAACGATGATAGAAGCGTCGACGTATTCCATTAAATGGGTGTGTCACGTTTAGGCAGTCACTGACTAGGACAGGAAAGCACATGATTAGATTCTTTATACTGACGGACGTCACGGGTGAGGGACCGGAGGGTATAGATGCCCCTTGGAAATAAAGCCTGACTCACCGAGGAAATCTTTTTTATAAGCCATGGAATGAAAATTACGAAGTTAAGAGTGTTGCTTTTGTTGATGATTATGCTGTAAATAACTAACTAACTGGAAATCCACGGATAACTCTGAAAATGAATAGATACATCTGCAACAGTTTACTAGATGTAAGCATCCATTTCGTTGAAGACACAGAGTTGAGGTATTACAGATATTACAGAACTGGGAAGTCATGATAGTTACTAGTTAACTAGTCATACAAGAGCTTAAGAGTAGGATGAACTAGATATTTCCACACGTTTGTGTATACGTGTATGTGCGTGTATGTGTGTGTGTCTGTGTGTGTGTGTGTGATTTTACTCCATTTCTTACCTTGCATTCCAGTTCCTCTCCATTTACATGCATCTGCATTCCTATACATTATTTTCAATCCGCTCTTAACATTCCGACTTGTGAGTTGGTGGTGGGGTTATTGTGGTCACCAACCCCTCTTAATGTCTCCCAGTGTTTGCCTTCTGGCTGTATGACCTCCTCTCTCTCCCTTTCCTCGGTCAGTCACCTCCACTGAATATTCTCCAGAACATTTTTCATGTTAAAAAGTTGCTTAGTCTTCATAAGCACCTTCTGGCTACATACTTCCTTAATGAAGGTAATTATTCCTGGTCGTTCCATCATGTCTTTTCTTTCTCTACTGATTCTCTTTATTTCAGAAATTACATTCAGTGTGTCTCTAGCCTCCAGTAGTTATATAAGCAGCATCTCTTCCTCTGTCTCCACACCTTTCATCTTTAGCTGGATTATACTTTTTTCCAGCCCAAATATCATCATCACCTGTCGGCTGAGTTCTGCTTCGTCGACTCTCAATGTTTCTCTTCTCCCGACAGCCTTCATTATGTTAAGCATTCACTGCTCCTTCCTGCTGTGCACATTGTCCGACCTTCCGCCTGTTTCTTTAGCTTCACTTACCACCTCACTGTGTTTCAGTCTGCAGGTCGCTGATTTTCTGCTTCAGTCAAAGCCTCCTCTTTCTCATCCTTATTCTCATAATATGATCAAGTGTGTGTGTGTGTGTGTGTGTGTGTGTGTGTATGTGTGTGTGTGTGTGTGTGTGTTTATGTGTGTGTGTGTGTGTGTGTGTGTGTGTGTGTGTGTGTGTGTGTGTGTGT
>JAYMFT010057503.1:0-15035 GCA_038088735.1 Panulirus argus | reverse complement strand
GTGTGTGTGTGTGTGTGTGTGTGTGTGTGTATGTGTGTGTGTGTGTGTGTGTGTGTGTGTGTGTGTGTGTGTGTTTCGTTCTTTCTTTCTTACTTTGTACATATGTAAATATGTCTGAGCGAATAAATGAAAGGAGAGAGGCAGAGAGAGAGAGAGTTGAATACCTCACTGCAATGAGTACTCGACTATAGGAGTCATTTAGTGTAAGAGAGGTAAATGAATCATTGTAATGACTCCTTTAACGTCTGAGTTATTTAGTGAGAGAGACAGAGAGAGAGAGAGAGAGAGAGAGAGAGAGAGAGAGAGAGAGAGCATAGTATGATGCTAAATTACAAGCGCTCTCTCTCCCTATTTCTATTTTTTTTTTTCTCTCTCTCTCTCTCTCTCTCTCTCTCTCTCTCGCTGCATCATGCTTCCCATGCATTTCTAGCACTGTCCTTCATGGCCACATTCCACTCAGCTTACTCCATACCTGTAAACAGCTACTGTACATTGGCCCTCGTCATGGGTTAGGATATTGTCCAATCTTTTGACATCCCCTGTAAAATATATCTGCTGACTGGCTATTCTACTTTATTTTCATTAGCTTTTTGCTTCCAGGATTCCATTATGGTTGTCCGAATTGTGTATGGGTTAGGAGATTAGCCACTCTACTAAGGTTCTCTGTAAGGAAAAGGTATCATCTCAATAAACTAGATAGTTTGAATGGTTGATCAATGACTAATCTAAATTCTATATTGTGTAGGAGTTTGACCCTTTAATCACCTGAGCTCCCCTTAAAGAAAGGCATGGGAAAAGTCATTGAAATCTAGACCGGGAGATTGGCTGGTGCAATTCGCCTTTTAATTTCAATGATGTATACTTCAGTTCTACCTGATCTACTGGCAAGGTTTCATGGGTGATCGATGCATTTGCTCGCCATATTATGCTGGATCTTAAGCCTTCTGAAGTAGGCTTACTCATCACCCAGTCCCCCCACAGGGCGGGCAATCGGTAAAAGCATCGCCCACACTGAATTAGTGGAAAAATCATATCATACATATAACTGTAAATATGTTTATACATACGATTTTAGATGATTAGACTTTTATATATATGGATGAATTAAGAAACAAGAATAACATAAATTGCAAAAAATTTGAATGTCCTTATCATCCAAAAGCATTACATTAATAAGATGAAAAGATTTTTCCTTTTATTGTACTTTAAGAAAAGGTATGAAGAGTTTCCTAACACTAGCAACAAACATATTAACTCCGGATTGCTATCAAGAATACATGTCATGGTGATAATATTATCAGTGATCCTATTCTATACAAAAGATACAATTTAATACCAGGAATATACCTTTAAAACCTTTTTATGTGAACATTTATATCTTATTCTGATGAAGTATTCTCGGTAGTTATTTCAGATAACTAAATAATTCATAATTGGTTTAATTATCATCCGGGATACACCAATTAGTTATTACTAATTCCTTACATTAGAGTTACATCATTAATATATTTCATAATGCTGTTTCTTAATTTCATGTTTTTCAAATCATGGGTTTGACAAAGTGATTGCAAAGTTACTGTTTCCTAGATAAGAGATCTTTAATTTTCCTTAAGGTTTTCCTAATTATCTATTTACTTTTCCTTTAGAAGTTCTGTTAGGAGAATGTAGTGTAAAGTATGAAAGGTAAAGTTAAATATGGTCTAATGTTTCTTCTGTTTGCTTTCCTGTCCAAAATTTGCTCTTCTTTCTGAAATTCTGTTAGGAACATGTCCTGTAAGAGTTTAAAAGTTAAAGTTGAGTATGGTTTCATGTTTCTTCTACTTGCTTTCCTGTCCAAAATTTACATTTTGGAACTTACGATATTTGTTATTCATGATAACATCCGATCTTCAAATCATCAATTACCGATGCTCTTTACTTTGCAGGACCTGGTAGCTTCGATAACATCCAATGTTCAAAGTAATAACTGCTGATGACCTTTACTTTACAGGAACTGGTAGTTATGATAAGACTCGAAAAACAAACCTAAAACTACTTAAAACGTTTACATTGCGTGACCCAGTGAGAATTATAACACCCGATGATCAAAGCAATAATTGCATGATTCATTCTCTTACATGCTTTGGTTAGTTTACAAAGTCAAAATAAAAGAGATGATTCTCTAAAGAAGAGCATGATGTGCTTCCGATTGCCGAAATAGCCTGAAATATTCTTAGACAAGTTCTTCTCTGTATTTTGAACTTTAAATATATATATATGATAGTGGTTCCCATACACTTCCCAAACCGTGATAACTGCTTCATTGAAATTCCATTTTCGGACGTAATTGCAATGGTGAATATTGGCGAGTCTGCCTTGAAAATGACTTGACTTTCAACTGAACTGTAAATTAGTTGTTACGATGCTGAATCCTCCATTGAAACTTGCATATCTCTTTCTTCACCTTGTTTAAATTGTCCTGCCTGGTAAGGATATTCCGCAAATAATGACAAAGTTAAAAAAATGTCGTCGCTTACCAACTGGAGCAAAGACTAAACGAGTGATGGCAATGAATACCAATTATTCTCACTGCTAGTCGATGTTTACATCAAACCGAATGACCTTTTTGCATGTGCAGACCCAAGGATTGTTGCGCTCGATGACCTGTAGTGAAAATTCGAATTGCAAACCACTCATGATTTTGCATACAGAGGTTTATAAGAACAGACGAGTGACTTGGTTCTTTACTTTATGATTCTTGAAGGTGAGTGATTCAGATAATTTGAGAGCAACGACTGAATCTACTCCTCACCCCTGGCAAAAAATCGCTTGACTGGAATAAGAAAAGAGGAAGAGAATATGTGTAAATAACCGTTATAACAGTAATAGACGAGTGAAGCAACTGAAGCAGTGAATGTGAGGAACATAATGAACCTTAAGATGATACAAACGGAGTATTAAGAAAAAAGGCTCTTCAAGTGTGAATCCCCATGCCGTATATATACAAATAGGTGTAATAGATTATTACACATACATTGTTTTCACTTACACTGCCTTTTCCGTCTGTCACACATTTCCACAAGCACCAAAACCCCCAGCTGGATTTCAGTCCACCTCACAAACAACCACTGTCTCGAACCCGTTGCGAACGGAACACCCCAGACGCTTCACACAGTACCAGAACTTGATCATTTACAGCCGCTGCCTCCAGGCAAGCAAGACCGTATGACCAATATCGGTAATATTAACCACAGCGGGTGTGTGGAGGAGAGCACCTCCTCCTGCAAGAGGGGGTAAGAGCTGGGGCGCCTCGGCTTCAAGAGCTCAAGAGTAAGCGGGAGACCGAACCATCCTGAGGCGGCGGTGGCGGGTTCCATTTCACTCGATCTCGACGAACTTGGGCTTCTCCGAAAGCTACCCCACAGTGTGACGGAACATCGTGGGGCAAATGGTGATTAAACCCCTTGAGCACGGCGGTACGACACTCCTCGCAATGGTAAAGACCTTTGAGCGGAAGGGTATTGCCTCACGAACTACGGTACGGACCTTAGAGCATAATGTTGCGACTTCTGAGCGCGACCGTACAGCCTTTGAAACACGACACGATATGAGTCTCGATCACGACGGTACGGTCCTTTTTCACGGTGATAAGGCTTGAGCAGAACCTTGTGACCCTACGTCTGATGCCCTGACCTTTGACCTCAGCCTTAACATAAAGAAAAAATGAATCATCAATTACAAACAAATATTCTCTACTTATCTCTGTCGAATATTGCAAAAACGTAAGATTCCAATCAAATCATATACGGCAAGGTAACTACTTGAGAATACAAACAAGTAATATCTACGATAAGCTTTATCACAAATATTCTTTAATGATAACTCATGATTCTAACCTCCCACCAGTTATTACTATAGATGATTTATGAGGTGTGGGAGATTCTGTGTAAAGGAGACCACTTTTGGTTATTAAGTAGATGGGGCTTGGGTACTCAACTCTTATACACTTTCCTACTTTTCTTTCCTCTGAGTAGAAAAAGAAGGATGCATCCCAGTCTATCTATTGATAGTCAGTACCCAACCCCCTAACTATTAGAATCTGGTTCGAAAAAAATAATGGAAAAGATATATACAAAAATCAGATTATAGTTACCTGGATTCAACCCTTTTGAACCCAGGGTTCGAAATAGGGTTTTAGTAGGTGTCTGGTGACTCTCTGACCTGAGGAACTATGGCCTACGACATGTGACGTTTACAGGAAAAGCAGGTCAAATCTTTTTACGTTGATTCAAACTTCTTGTGTTATTCTTGAACAAAAAAGAAAAAAAAATTTGAAACAACGTTCGTTTTTCAAGCCTTGTTTAGAACCTTCTAATACATTTTCTTTCGTTAGTTTGTTTGAAGTCACGAAAGTTAGTTACAAATTGCATTACAGTTTCATGTTTCTATCATATACATGACACTTGCCTGCATATCACATTTTCTGTTTACCAAATATGTATATTTCTACTAAGATTCATGGTTACCTGATCTTCAAAATATCTCAGTTTATTTTTCCTTTTCGGATGGGGAGGGATGAAGGAACACAGAACAAGACGATTGAAGAAAAAACCTATTTGAATAAATATTTTGACCAAAATTGAATTTGCGTGAGGCTTGGTGCTAAAAGTTTCACGTCTTTAATCACAACAAACATTTTCAATATTCGAAAATTTTCATCTTTTTCAGACTTAATCTTCACAACCGTTTTAGTCATCGTTATCATTTTAGCACCGCACGGCCGATAAGGCTTGGAAAAAGAAAATCTTTCTGGAAATCAACTGAGAAATTCGGAGGTCATAAAAACAGATAGGCAAAATACCTCACAGGTTCTGCATTGTGGCGATGTCTCCCGAAAATATTGCTAACCTTAGCTGCTGTCTGTCTTTTCTATCTGTCTTTGTTATCAGTCTTTACTATCACTCGTTCCCGTCTATCTTTGTGTAATTTGTTTGTGATATCTGTCTTTGTCATCCGTTGTTCCTATATCTCTTCACCGTTTAGGACAACCAGCATAGATACGAAAGATACTATTGTATATTATTTCACAACAACGAAAGGTAATCTATCCTACATCCAGTGTCTTTGGACAACACGTATGTGTCTTTCCTTGACCAAAACACATCGACAGAATCTTTATAACGTTGTATGTGTCTGTGTATGATCATGAAAAATATGAGCGAATAATATCCAGTAAACCGAGACACTATAAACCCCTCTTCAGAGTCATAAATTTGGACGTATGGATAAGACAGCTTAACTGTATACCTCCCGGGCGCTATGTATATTGGCGCATGAACAGGACAACTATGTATCCTCTGGATACTACGTATATTGGTGTATGAATAGGCAAAGTATGCTCCACTCTGCAGACTTCGCATGTAGAACTCGGAGACACAATTATAAGGCATCACCTCGTTCGCAGTTCCCGAACAGTAATTAAGCTAAGGGAACTTGGAATATTATGTGTTAGCTGCTTTTACAAGCCAGTGAAGGGTGTTCTTTTAGGTTTATATATTTATTATTTTTTTAACCACAAACATTCCTTTAGTATAACTTTTATATTTTTTAATACTATAAACGTTGTTAGAGAGAGAGAGAGACAGACAGACAGACAGACACACACACACACAAACAGACAGACAGATTTGCATATAATGTACGTCTGCGTGGTCTTGCTTAGGAATCAAACGCCTAACAATATATCGTCTATAAAAAAAAAATAATTCTCCACAAGAAACAGTTTGACAACAAAGAAGAGACAAAGAGAGCAAGAACAGACAAATATCCCAAACACTTTAATCCTAAAGACTTTTCATATGAGACAAAAACAAACGAAAGCCTACCATACAGCATACAGATGGATACACATACATAATGTTCGTATGCATACGTATAGCGTATATGAAAACACAGTATAAAGAGGATTGTGTTGGGGGTTGGGGGGGGGTCTCGGTAAATAGTTGAGTTGGTTGGTTGTTGCTGTCAACTCGTGTCCTATCCCTCATGACCAACAAGACACCCTTCATGGCAGCGTTATTCCCTCATGTTTTAATGAGGCAAGGAGAACGAAAGCAAACATTTCTTTTATCTAATTCTTTTTCCAAATCACTCTTTGAAATTTACTTTAAAAATCTGATTTCATATATTTTACAGAAACCAGAAAATACTTAGTATTGAAAGAGAATAGAAACTTACTGAGGAATGTTCTCTAAGTTTTAGTATTCTCGTTATTGGCTGTCATTGATATTATTTAATATATAAAAGGCTGTGTATATAGATTATTTTCACAAGAAACATTCCTAAAGTCTATATAGATGATAGTAATAACAACAACAACAATAGTAAATTTAGTAATAATGTTAATAATATTTATAATAATAATAATAATTATTATAATGATAATAGTAATAATAATAATAATAATAATAATAATAATAATAATAATAATAATAATAATAATAATTTTAATGATAATAATAATAATAATAATAATAATAATAATAATAATAATAATAGTAATAATAATAATAATAATAATGATAATAATAATAATAATAATAGTAATAATAATAATAATAATAGTAATAATAGTAATAGTAATAATAATGATAATAATAATAATAATAACAATAATAATAATAATAACAACAACAACAATAAGCGTGACAAAGCCACTATGGGACGGGACTGGCCGGTCGGTCGGTCGGTCGGACCACCAGACATCAGCTGCGGTTTCACTTTCCCCTGAACACAGGAAATTTCACAGTGGCTTAGCGAGCGGCCCTTACGCCACCACCGGTAGTCCAGTGGTTCTGGCAGGTCACAGGGGCGCCGTGGCCTTACAGGTCACAGGTAGTGGAGCCTCCGTGTCTTCTCAGGTCAAAGATAATGAAGCCTCTGTGACCTCAAAGGTCACACAGTTGGTGGGGTTCACGTAACCATCTGGTCCTTACAGGTCACACAGCTGGTCGTGGTGATGGTTGAACCATCTGGTCCTCACAGGTCACACAGCTGGTGGTCGTGATGGCTGGTGCAAACCCGTGACCATACAGACAAATCACCAGACTCACAGCCACACAAATCATGTACTAACTGGTTAAAAGGTGAAATGGGACAAAATAGGGCGTTTATGCTGGTGGGTAATTGGTGAAATGGGAGAAGGGCTTAAAATAGTGGGTAATTGGTATAAAAATGGGGTATGTGGTTGGGGTGAGATTTTGTGACAATGTGTATTTGGTAGAGACAATAGGGGGAGGTTAGAAGGAGGCTTAGGAGAGACGGGGAGATGAAGGAGAGGCGAAGGGCGAGAGCAGGTTATCAGAGGACGTCCGTCCGTCCGTGGCTGATAACGGACCGTTGGGGCGGAGCAGTTTAACAGAGGCGCCTCCTCCCCCTTTCCCCCGGGGGGGGGGGGCGACTCTGGTCTGCGAAGGTCTTCTCGTTGCCTCATATGCGCCTTACTCACGCCCCATACCTCATCCTCTATACTCTACCCTTCCCGCTCACTCACTCACTCACTCACTCACCCTCTTCCAATGACCTCTCATCCCTATTTCGTCTCTCATCTAAACATATTCAAATTTCCCTACAATGTCGCCTTAATATTTTTGTTTCCCCTTAACTCCTATATGTCCTTTCAATATATTTTTATCTTGTTATCCTCATCTGTCTCTACCATTTCAGGCCAAATAAAAATGTCACCACCCTTAAATGTCAGCCACCCACCCACACACACACACACACACACACACAAACACACACACACGCACATGGTGACACCAGCTATAGTTGCCAGAGGCCTACATCATATTCAACTTACTAATTATTCATACTTCTCTACCCCACTAATCGCGGCAGTAGTAAATTCTTTAATAAAGTAGATATTGTGAGTCCATTCAAGTCTTTTGGATAAAGGATGTAGCGAGATTCCGTCACTCGGGATTTCAACGATGCTCACGTCCGCGTTGCGTCATCGTCAACGTAAACAAAGTGAATTTGACGTCATGCGCCCTCAGCCAATCACACGGCCCTCCTATCTTGATCTCTCAGGTGACGTCATGAGTCATTCACCAATCAAACAAGAGGATATCAGATTCTCACGCTTACGTCAGTATCGGAACAGCCAATCAGGTGAAAGGTTATACACATGTGTGGAACCATATGTTCTCAGTTAATTCGGCGGCAGAATGTTTCAGATCTCATAAGCAACGACAAGCACTGATGGCCAAATCAAGGGGCGTTAAAGACATACACGAGTGACGTCACCGACTATTAACCAATAATATGTTGAGATATACCAGCAATAACGCGCGTCAATGACGTATTACAGTGTGATTGGTTGGGGGTCGTGACGGGACTTAGATCAAGTTTCTTTGGTTCTTGGAGTGAGAGAACGATTTATTATGAACATTTTTCAAAGAAATACAAACCCCCTGTGACTGTGTATGTGTCAGTTTGCATGGATGTGCGTATATGTGCGTCCTGCATGTATGACTTCATGTGTGTGTGTGACCAGGTCTGACAGAACACGGAGATGGACCTGTTGCACGTTCACTCGTGCGTTCACATGGGTGTACGTCTGTCATGCACGCAGGCCAGGCACTCCTACGTGAATGAATCATGACCCGGGCGCGTGGCCGGATGCGGGGCCCGTCATGGGAGAGCCAGGAAGAACCATTAAGCCTCGAAGACCATGGGGGTCCGGTCTTAGGGTTTGTTTGCATCGTATGCCAGACTCGGTGGGAGTGCCTAGCGACCTCTGGGGACATCTGATGGAAGTTTTCGTCATTACGACTTCACGACATTTTCCTTGTGTGTTACGTGGCGATAGAACAGCCAGAAATAGGGGTAAGGAAGGGGAGAGACGTGGTTCAATGTGGACAGAATTTCCACAAGCAGGAAGTAATGATTATAAGTAAATGGTAGCGAACTATGCATATAGTTCACCTTTTTCACTCCTACCGAGTAGCAATGCAAATCTTTCTTCCCCTGAGCATCCGTATGATTTCCACTTAAGCTTTCCTATAGAATTTCTGTGACAGTATACTCTTTATATACTACACGGTGTTCCTTGATGGTTCTGTTCCTGCCAACTGATATGCCGGAAGAGGTGGTGGGTGGCGAGGAGCCTTCTGCTTTACAGTCCTGTCTCCATATATAGCGGTGGGTGAGGAAGGGGCCTTCTGCTTTACTATCATCTCTCCATATATAGAGGTGTGTGGGGAAGATCCGTCTGCTTTACTACCGTGTTTCCATCTATAGTAATGGACGGGAAGGACACTTCTGCTTTACTATCCTGTTTCCATCTCCACCGGTGGGTCGAGTGAGGCTTTCTTCTTTACTCTCTCGTCTTCCATCTATAACGCTGGGTGGGGAAGGAACCATCTGCTTTACCAAGCTCTCACAGGCCATCACGTCTTCTCTCATCTATCCTTCCCGTGTACTCCCACGGGTTAACTTGGAGCACGAGTTGGTAGTCATGTGCAGTTGGTTGACTGTCAGTTCCAGCTTTCTCCTCGTCCAGGACACGTTGCTTCTCGTCCAGGACACGCTGCTTCTCTTCCAGGCCACGTTGTTTCTCGTCCAGGACACGTTGCTTCTCTTCCAGGACACGTTGCTTCTCTTCCAGGACACGTTGCTTCTCTTCCAGGCCACGTTGTTTCTCGTCCAGGACACGTAGCTTGTCGCCCAGGCCACGTAGCTGTAGCGACAGCACACGGTAAAGATTAATGAAATGATTTACTGGAGATGGTGTCATTGGTGGAATGGAGGAGAGATGGATCACTGGTGAAAGAGAGACGGGATGGAACACTGATGGAATGGAGTTGATAGATAGATGAAGCAGAGAGAAAAAAAGAAAATTCTTGAAAATCTTTACTCTCCGTCATGGTATCAAGTTTTGCAGTCTTTCTAAAATCAATCATCTCTTAGTCCCAGAGGGATAACGACCTCCCTGTGTAGCGTCCTTAACCCATCTTTTTCCTCGCAATTGAACAACGTAAAGACATCTTAACCTTTCACACATTTTACTATCTATGGCATAACGTAACGTAGAGAAAAAAATGTGAGTCACATTCTCCAATATGTCACAACTCGAATATATTCATATAACTTTTTTTCCTTTTTCACGACTGTAACTTGCGGTGCTTACACCATGTACCGCCTGGACGTCTCTGGGCTATTGCTTGCGGTACGCTGTACCTCCCTTCGGTAGAAAGAACCACTGAGGAACAAGAACGCAGATAACATAAATAAGTGAAAGAAGAAAGAAATCTTAATTTAGCCACAGAGTGATAATGTTAACACCTCAAAGCGCCTACCGTGCTGTTCAAGGGGTTGATAATTACCACAAGTCAACACTCAAGCACAACTGACATGCGATTATTGCTATGACTGACAAACAACACGTCCATCCCAGTTACTTCCGTGCATGATCCGTAAGACGCCATTGGCCCTAGGACGAATTGCGTCTCACGTCACTTAAAGTATCCCATAACTTATACCTTAAGTGATCTAATAACCTTATTCACCCAAAAGTGATTGATGTAACAGAGGTCTAAGTCCCTAAATGCGATGTCTGTGACGATTCTTTCGTATGATTCACCTCATTAATCTTGATAATTAGAGCATGTATCCGGAGAGGAGACGGAAGGGGGGAAGGGGTAAAACTTCTCTTCTGTATGGGACAAAACTTTACCTCTGCATGAGACAGAAACAGAGTTGTATAGAGGAGGGTGGATGCGTTGGAAATGAAATGTTTAAGGACAATATGTGGTGTGAGATGGTTTGATCCAGTAAGTAATGTAAGGGTAAGAGAGATGTGTGGTAATAAAAAGAATGTTGTTGAGACAGCAGAAGAGGATGTGTTGAAATGGTTTGGACATATGGAACAAATGAGTAGGAAAGGTTGACAAAGAGGTGGGGGAACAAGAAGTGCAAGGCCAAATTGGAGGTGGAAGGATTGAGTGAAAAAGATTTTGAGCGATTGGGGCCTGAACATGCAGAAGGGTCAAAGGCATGCACAGAATAAAGTGAATTGGAACAATGTGGTATACTGGGGTTGATGAGTTTTCAATGGACTGAACCAGGGCAGGTGAAACATCTGGGGTAAACCATGGAAAGGTCTGTGGGGCCTAGATGTGGATAGGGTGCTGTGGTTTCGGTGCATTACATATGACAGCTAAAGACTGAGTGTAAGGGCATGTGACCATTTTTCATGCATTTCTTGGTGCTTCCTCGCTGATGCAGGGGTGGCATTGTGTTTTCTGTGGGGTGGGTAGGTGCCAAGAATGGATGAAGGCGAGCAAGTAAGAATATGTATAGGTGTATATGCACGTGTATATATAAGTATATATGTATTTGTGTGTATTGTGCATATATGTGTGTGTATGTATATATGTATATATAGGAGTGGATGGGTCTTTCTTTTTCTGTTTCCTGGGGCTACCTCGCTGATGTGGAAACAGCGATCAAGTATAATAATAAAATAAATACATATACACATGCATATGTATACAATTACATACTTATACTTGCTCACCATCATCCATTCCCAGCAACACCCCGCCCCACAGGAAACACCACTGCCACCCACTGTGTCAGCGAGGTAGCGTTAGGAAACAGACAAAGAAAGGCCACATCCACAAATGAGATGTCATGTGTAATGTAGCGAAAGCACAGTTCTCTATCCACATCCAGGCCCCACAGACCCTTCCATGGCTTACCCTAGATGCTTCTCATGCCCTGGTTCAGTTCATTCATGGCGCACTGACCCCAGTCTACAACATCGTTCCAATTCACTCTATTCCATGCATGCCTTTCAAACCCTTGCATATTCAGACCTATCACTTATAATTTTTTTCGCTCCATCCCTCCACCTCCAATTTGGTCCCACAGTTCTCCATGCTCCCTCCATCTCCAACATATATATATCATCCTTGTCAAGTGTATAATTTAAACATACACTTTATCAGTATCATTTTCATACATTTTCTGTATATCTACAGAAAGAGAATTTTGTGGCATGGTAACATCAACATAAACTACTTAACGCCTGAAAGGTAACCAAATAATATCTGAGAGGTAACCAAATGGAATTGTTCTGAGATGGCAATCAGAATCCTCAATCCCCTTCCTCATTCACCTGATCCTATCCTTGAAACTGTGGTGGGAAAGCTCAATCCATACAAATACATGTAGAGTGGTTGCCAGACAGACATATAAGTACGTGCTTAGTAGATAAAGAGTTGTTGAGTAAATTGTCAGAATCAAATGAAAAATATGTGTAAACTAAAAATCAAAACTTTTCTGTAGAAAGTTATGAATAAAATTATTTTAATGACAGTAATATTTAGTAAGCCTCTGTACCCCCCACATGGAGGTAAACAATCAGCACTTTTTCATATCACACACAAACACAACCCATCAAGTTACTCACCATAATGAAACAATTATGAATACAAACAAAAGGAAATCTGCTAGAATCATAAAAGGAGGTGCTGACCCCCAGAATCCATTCAAGAGTCGAAGAGAAGACAGTTAAAAAATCTCCAGCATCCTCTGTGTGTCATGAAGTGGCCTCTCTGAAGCAATGCTACTTTAGGACTAGGCAGATATGCACAGTGAACGAATACATCTGGATAAATATTGGATGGGCCGAGGAGAAAGCAAAATTTTAGCTGGTAAGAAGTTCCAGTGAATGTTGAGATGATTTTCATACTGCATTTTATTAATCACCCTCTCATATATGAAAGTGTGTGTATTAAACTGGAAGAGAGATTTTATTAATCACCCTCTCATATATGAAATTGTGTGTATTAGACTGGACGAGAGAAAACAGAAAAAGAGTAAATGCATATGATTAAACAAACAGAGGGTTGAAGTATCTTGGCACATGTAATTGGGAAACCCGGATGGCAGCAAAGGGAATTGTAAACAAATGATGCCAACCAAACATCGCTAGATATTCCCTCACAAATTTCCATATGCTGTTATGAATATTTGTATAAATCTTAGAGTTTATAAAGAAGAGTTCATTCTGTGATAAAGAAGAACAAAGTAGTCAATTAATTTGAAGCATATGCATAGATAATCAAATGGTAAAATATATGGGATGACAGCCCAAGTCAAGTATCTAAAACCTGTCTGCAGCCACTCTTTACCACTCCCCACTTATAAGGCACTTCAAACAATTACATAATCTCAGAGGAATACTAGTGGCCTAAACATACCCTACCTTATTTTTATTGTTATAAGAAAACCTGAAAGTACTAAAAACAGCAATTTTGATCAAACCTGAAAATCCCTGAATTTATTAGTTTTTTGGGCAGGGAAAAGAAACCAACCCCTGAAATTCAAGATTCATCTGGATATCAAGTACAGCATTGAAATGCAGTATTACATTTCCACTGTTAAGTCTGCAATCTGAAAATAGTTCTCTCCCATATATAACAGAATTAATTTTCTCCCAAAAGAAAAGTCAAGTTATTCCAAGTTAAAACATTTTGTTTACATTACTATCCAGAGTGATACAGCCTTTACTCAAACAATCCCATCCTTAATACTTGCCTGTTCACCCCAATCCTCTCCCCATGAATTCTTAACAATCCAGAATGGTAGAGTCTTCTTGAACACTGGGTAAGCTGCAAGGAAACCCAAAATTAGCTAGCAACTACAAGCATAAATTAGTCAGTAAAAGGTTTATTTACTGGGTTGGATGTTCTAAGGAATGTGTGTACAACTTCTTCCTTTAGGAATGAGTTGAACATAGGAACATACAATTCCAGAGGCAAACCTTAAAACTGTCTATGTTAAGATTATAATACATACCTGCTCACCCCAGTCAGCCCCCCAAGAGTTCTTGATAATCCAATAAGGCTGCTTTCTGTGTAGGTATTTGGTGGCTGGAGAGACAGAATTAGTAATTATGACAATCAAAATAAGGTCAATGATATTCTGCACTGTAAAACCGATTTCATAACCTACTCTCATCCGCTAAGTTACTGTTTTGCTTCTAAGACACAATATTATGTATAATTCACTACACACCCTTGTATGCATTTTAAGGGTATTCATATTAATTTCTTTTTCCATTTCAAACAAGAACTTATCAACAGTTCATTTGTTTTAGCCCAATGTATATGCACAGATAAGATATTTTGCTAGTGTGCCCAAATTTGCCTAGAGTTTTAAGATTAGGAAACCCTTAAAATTGTCATCAGACAACAAATCACTACTGCCAATAACACTTTATTTTTCCATTTATAAAGTCAGAAGAAACAACCTAACAAAAAATTTTATGACATTCTTCTTTACAAAACTATACTGCTATCTATCTATCTATATCTCTGATGCCTGTTCCAATTGGAACTCCCTAAAAGGGTTGGCCACGGTAATAGAATCTCCATAACTAGTGACCTCCAGTGCCACTTCTTAGCCTTCTGTGCCTTATCCTTAAAAGGCTACTGGCAAAGGGCAACTCTAGCACAGTGCTTGCAGAGCCTCCCACTTAATGTTCCTAGCAACTACTTCTATCCAGTGCTCCTACCAACCACTTCTACCTAACGTTTCTATCTAATGCTCATGCCTAAATGATCCAAGCTACTAATACTATCCACTGTTCCCACCATTTTGCCAAAAGGCAGCACTAGCCCACAGTGCTCACCACAGGATAATCTCATTACGAATAATGCATTTAATAGTCTGGATAATAACTTTCTTTGATATTTGCTTCCATATTACAGTTCTACATATTATTATTATTATTATTATTATTATTGTACTTTATCGCTGTTTCCCGCGTCAGTGAGGTAGCGCCAGGAAACAAACAAAGAAAAACCCATCCCCCCGCATACACACATATATACATATATGCACACATATGCACCATATGTATTTTGAAGGATTGTTGAATGTGTTTGATGATAGAGTGGCAGATGAAGGGTGTATTGGTCGGGGTGGGGTGCAGAGTGTGAGAGTCAGGGAGAGTGGTGTGGTGGAGAGAGAGGAAGTGGTGA
>JAYMFT010057492.1:0-15035 GCA_038088735.1 Panulirus argus | reverse complement strand
TAGTAAGAGGAGCATCAGAGGGTGAAGGAATGTTAGAGTCATCCAAGGTGGAGTTAGAGGAGAAACGGGAACCAAAGGGAGTTGTTTTGTGTACGGGAGAGACAGCTATAGTACCGTCAGAACGAAAAAGTGAAGGGAAGGTAGAGCGACAGAAGTTGTTGGAGATGCCCTTAGCTAAAGACCAGAAAGACCTATTAGTGGATGACGAAGAGAGGTTATCGACTTCCTATGAATAAAGGAACGCTTCGCCTTACGGATAACTTGTTTGCACTGATTGCTGGCAGTGATAAAGGCTGAATGGGAGCCAGAGGAAGAAGAGTTTTTCCAAGCCCAGTATGCCTGATCCTTTGCCTGAATGGCTTCACAACAGGATGAAAGGGTCGTCTTGGAGGAAAAGGGGATAAATGCTTCCATTCCCGCAACAACAACCTTTGCTATGGGTTTGGCGGAGACCGAAGCATCACCACATAAGAGACTGTATATTTACCCGAGGAAAGTCTGAAAAGAAGATACGTAAGTTATTCCAGTCAGCTTTGTTGGGTGCCACTATTTACGCTTTGAAGGGGCTGCTGGAGGGGGAGGTCCCGTTAGAATAGATACACTTATTAGAGTGTGATCAGATGAACCAACTGGGGGCGAGATTGTGTATTTACAGCGGGATGGAGTAGAGGTGAAAGACAAATTCAGAATATTAGGAGAGTGGTCACAGCAGTCAGAAATATGGGAAGGGTGGAAGAAAATTTACTCTAAATCATTGAGAATGGAAAACTCGAGGGCTTCAATCCTTCCAACATCCGTATGGGAGAAATTCAACTATTCCCTATGGTGAACGTTTTAACCCCCCGAGGTAGAACTCGGCTTGCGGGTGAGAGGATGTTACACTATCATGGCAGGAAGTTAGATAGTCGAAGGAGGATATAAAATTCGTAGAATCAGGAGAACGTTAGGCGAAACAGAGGAAAAGTGTGGGAGTAAGGGCAAAGACCTTGAGCCACATAACATCAAAGTTTGGAGACTCAAGGTCCTTAAGGCCTGCAACAGGTGTGCTGATATTGAAATAAGCACAAACACCACCCCTGAACCAGAATCG
The DNA here is from genome assembly GCA_038088735.1 of Panulirus argus. Lineage (NCBI taxonomy): Eukaryota > Metazoa > Arthropoda > Malacostraca > Decapoda > Palinuridae > Panulirus > Panulirus argus. Next base: position 13,945 of record JAYMFT010057492.1, on the reverse strand, counting down.
TGAGTGAAGGTTATAGTTAAGTATGAGAAAGGAGCTAGAGAGAAAATCATTATACAACTGTGTCTCAGAGAGAAGTAAGATATTAGGAGAGACATTAGACAGATGTTGTTCAACTGAGAGGTTACTAGAAAGACCACGAATGTTGGTAAAGTGAATCAGTAAAGAAGAAGGTTTAACAGAGAGGGAAAGGCCGTGAGAGGGGCCGTTACTACTATTGCCAGAGCTCTCCCTCTCATTGGCAGTAGAGTCAGGCTGAAACCCGGAGATTCTTAGCACCCAATGATGTCGGGATCTAGGGGCCATAGAGTTGACAGACTCTGTCATGGTGATACTAATGAGTGTTTGAGTGGACAGGAATTAGCCAAAGTACTTATGTGAAGAAAATAATTATAATATATAAGGTTTGAGTAGGTGTATGATGCTTAAGAAGAAGATGGTAGAACTAGCCCAGTAGTCCCGTTTTGACGAGACAGGAAGTAAGACCAGCAATCCTGACATGGAGAGTGTAGGATGGTTTCAGGCACCACTTTAACGCTCCTCGGTCAGGACGGTAGTACCACCCTGGGCGGCTGCTGTCTACAACCTACTGCCTAATGGGTTGCTCCAAGGGTAGGGGACAGGATAATCCTTGAGTTAGTTGGGATATTGGTAGGGGCCAATACGCTACCACCTGAGCCCTCCCTCTCACTGGTGGCAGAGTCAACACAATAAATTGTAGTCAGAGTATGCATTAGATTTGCAAGGGTCATGGGAGGGGCCAGTATTGAAGAAATTTCACGTTTGTTTATTCTTTTCTTCAGTTCTTCAATATCTCCGGTGTTAGTAACCTCTGATCCTGTTTCTCAATAATTTACTCTTAATTTCTTCAGTCATTTGGTCTCAGATGAATTTTCCTTCATTTCATTGTTGATTTCTACCGTATATTTTGTAAGACCCAAATAACCCTCATCTCTTGTTAAGGTCTAGTCAGAACAATTTGATATTTCCGATTGTTTGAATCCATTTAGAAATCATTTGAAAAATCTCCTCATTTTCGAGACCCACCAAATCATCGGGCACTGGAATATTTTAAGGAACATCGGATCTTCAGGGCCCATTGGTGGGTCCCGAGATAATCCAAGGAGAGTCAGATCTCATGATTTTCGGGGAGCTCACTCTCTCACTGCATCTATATTCCTTCAGGTATATGGCTATATGGCTCTCGCTTATTGGGAAGATGTTTTAGTTAAGAATCTATCTTTCTAATGTCGTTACTATAGATACTAACTACGCAGAAAAGCTTAAAACTGCCCGTCTCTCTTTACTATATAATGACACTTTATCCTAAGGACGTGTAAATATAAACTACCAAAGGAATCTCTTATTACATATGTAATTACCATATTTGCAATTAACTATTTCCGCTGTACAGGAAGGAAGTTTCACACTCGTGAAGGTCATCTCCTGAAGATAATCTGCTGTTGTAAAACCTTTAGACTTCTGAATGCTGTCCATATTTACTACATTCACGCTCACTTATGCCACCCATGTGTGTGGATGATCATCATTTGTGGTTACAATGTGTGTGTTACTGGGGGAGAGTTTTACGCTTGTGTTGCCCCGTCTCTAAGCTTGTATACTTGTACCATGTCTTTACCCCTATCAGTGTGCACACGCACACACACACTAACCTAAAAAAGGTATCCGTTTATCGACTAGCCTCGATGGGAAGATGAACACCTGGGATGGGTGTAGGCCAACTGCCGTGCCCAGGATTCGGACCCATTTGGGCTCGACCCCAGGCGGGCCCGTGGTGACTCATAACCAACAACACCAACTACTACACCACGGCAAGGTCTGGTGGTTGGGCTTGGTGTGCCATCACTGGCACAGGTCGAGTGCGTATTTTCGGGGGTTCTATTACTGGCGCAGATCGGGTGTGTGTTCTCGGGGGTTTCATTACTGGCAGAGGTTGGCCTGTGTGACAATGTTGTAAACGAAAAGACATGCATGTTGTGAATGATACCTGTCTATTTAAATGTCAGTTTTTCTAAATTTCTCAGTTCCTGAAATTTCTTTATGTAGATTGTGGTGAAAATATAAAACTACGTATTAAGATAAAACAAAAAACTTTAACTCCACGTTATATCGAATACTTAAGTTCTAAATTTTAGATTATAAAGTTGTTCTCCATCAATATCGTTTTCTGTATATTTTATAGCAATGTTTCTCTATCATGGTAGACTATATCATATCATTCACACTAAATTGGCAGTGAAAATTATGATAAACGTAATATTCTCAAATATACTTACCTTTTACTGAATTACTTATGCTGTACTTTATTTGGTATTAACAAATAAACCAATAATAGGAAGGGAAAATAAAAATGTAACATTTCTGTGAAATTTATGGCATTCTTGTTTCTTTTTATGGCTTTTATAACAGCTGAGGATTTTCGTTTCTCAAACTTAGTCGCAGTAAATTTATTCATTTTCACATATGTCTCCTCAGCTCTCCTTTCTAGTCATTCAGTAAATGTTCTTTGATTTCTTCGAACTGCTAGACTTTACTTTGCTGTTTTACCCGCTATATCTTCTTAAACATCTACTGAAGCGCATCTTTCTTTTCTATCACACTGTCTCCGTCTCCCATCACTGAAATCCATCTCTCAACTCCCTCTTCACACAACTAAAGAACCTCTTGTACAACTTTTCCATACCCTGACTTGAATCTCGTTTCCCTAATTACGATCATGCAGAACCTCTTCTCTTCATAGCTTAATCCCTTGCATTTCTTCTCTCTGAATATAAAATAATTTCTTCGCAATCTGCGTACTGTGATGTAAGAACTGAGTAACGACTTTTCGCAAGATGTTCGCTTTAGTAGCCAGCATCAAAAGCGTACGTAACCTCTCTGAATCCGGCCCCTTCAGTGAAAAGTTGATACAGTAAGGATTTCCACTGCGCTCATGCCATCGCAGAAGACATTCAGGTTTTGTATGCTTTCTGCCTCATTTTTCACGGCTTGTGAAACGTCTACTAGCACCGCATCATTTGCTTACACCTAATGAATCCTATGGCTGTTCGTACATTTCTGTCAGATATATGTAGTGTTCACCTGCATTGGTCTGTCTCTTTCTGTTCAGCGAACCAGTAAAGTAGACAGTGAAGGAAGATGGGAAAGACTGGTGTGTCACCTGGTCTATGCGTCTTAGTAACGGGACCTTCACCTCATCTGGCAGTATGACCCATACTAGAAGTCTGGAGTATTTGTGCCACAGTGCTGAGGGGAGAAGTGGATCACTATGCCAGACAGACGTTGACCTGGTAATCTCTATACACACAGTAGCGGACGCTAGAAGCCGTGCATTAAAACCAAGTGGTTTTTGACTCCATTGTTTTGCTATTAGAAAATAAGGTAATATGTAAAGAATAAAGAAAGGGAACCAATAGAACACAGTAGGAAAAAAGAATCGAGCCTTTACGTCCGATCGAGAGAGCTGGTAAGTCGGGTTGGATGGCATTCAACCTTGATAAATAGGTACAGAAAGTACAGTCGTCCTCGATGTGAGAGAAGCGCTCTATACAAGAATTAATCATTCCTTTGTGTGATTACGAAACTGTTTTCACGGGAAGAATTTTCACCATCTGAACGGAATTGGTACGACAGAACACCCAAGTTCTAGAGACAGACAGACCATCTGTATGATGGTTTACTGAGATGGATTAGATGTTAGAGTGATACCAGGTATGTTTATTGCCTTGAATGTCGAATCTACAGATCTTTTAATGGAGTTGGGAAAGTTGTGAGGCGTTTTTGAGATAATTAGAATGAAATTGGGTCTTGCATGCATTCACCTTACCAGGTTACGTCTGCCCCACTCTCGATCCTGGCCAAAGTCCCCGCTTACATGATGGAAGATGTAGATAAAACAAGAGAAAAAAAAATCATTGAAGAATTGGAAGACTGAAGAGTGGAGCAGACTGTTTGATGAAGAAATATAGCCATTGATAAAAAGGAAGAAGGTAACAGACAGGACTGGAACGAAAGGCTTGTCCACAAAAGTAACGGAAAGGCTCCTTGGTGGGAGACAGCTGGACAGAGAGGTAAACCGCAAGAAGGAAGCTTGAAGATCAGAACCGTTGCCACACTCTACCAAAAATTTTAAGTGCTATATTCTAAGACATTTAATTCCTTCAAATTTTCTCATAGTTGAATACCATTTATTAGCTACACAGAAATTATCATAATAGTGGATTTAATCTTGCGAAAACGTTATAAATCAGACAGTAGAAAGCGAGAGAGAGATTCAGGATGCTACAGAAAATGAGAGTTCAGGGGGACCTCAGACACTACTACTACTAATACCACTGTTACTGCTACTACTACAACTACTACTACTACTATTATTGACACTGCTATACTACTACTACTACTACTACTACTACTATTGGAAGTAGCTCCGGATTTACAGTTCTGATTGCACCTTCCAATAAATTTCATCGTCAAAGTGTTGATTGATATAAACTCCAACGTTTCTACCATTTTTTTCCCCTAAGTTACCGCTATGTACCTACATGAAAAATGGCAGGGCTCATGTAATTACCTGTTTTTAGTGTACGGGGAGGGAATTATACACTTGCGGGGCCTCATCAATGAAATCCCCCTTCCCCTGGGCAACATACAAAATAAGGGTGTATGTGGTCTTAGGATTATCTTTAACACCTGAAGGTGTTAAAGGTTTTTCTGTTGGTGGATGTAGCTTGACGCTGACGGCCTTAATGACCCTGTTGCTAGGCCTAAAGCCCCAACCAACCCGTTGTCGGTGTTCCATTACTGACACAGGTCGGCTGGCGCGTGACTGTGAGTACAATAGACTCTTTTAGGTAGATATGTGTGTTGCGTATGATGTGGTTAACGTGTGTGTGTGTGTGTGTGTGTGTGTATGTGAGAGTCAAGATCTGCCATGACTAAACTTGGCACGGGCTCTTACCACTAACTGCCCGTGTTTGGGTGTGACATGTGAGCTTCCATTCGCGCAATAATAACCTTTCCCTAAAGGCAACAATCTTCTGAGGGAAATAGATAAAAAGAATAATGATTATTATTTAGTCACAGCAGCGCTTCTAAGATGCTATAGTTGGTGTTTAGTGAGGTAATATAGGAGAAGGTAAGGGAGAGTGTACGTCGAACTCCTGACAATGGAGGACTTCAGCATTAGGATTGGAGAATGTCGCGGCCGTGTGGCGGAGACGTTCCGGTGGTCGCAGACGAGCAACTTATCTCAAGACTGTAGAGGCTGGAAGAACAGTTGCTGGTGAAACGGAGGAAAACTATAATTATTTGGATTAACTTTCCAGATAATATCAGAGGTGAAAATTCATGGTCTACGGGTATACAAGAGACTTGTTGGTGATACTGGAACTGACTGAGACTCTTCATTTGAAAGGAAAAAGTGAAAGTTGATTATAGTTAAGGAATGAAAAGAATTAGTGAAAATGTCATTATGCACCTACATCTTCAAAGGAAGAAAGATGTTAACGCCAGCTTAGTGGCGATCGATAGAACAATGGTTGAAAGACTGCTGATGTTCGTGATGTCAACGGAGGAAGCAGCCAAGGAACTGGAAGGGAACAATGATTTTACTAGATGAGAGCCCACTCACCCTCTGTTCCCCCCCCCCCCCGGCAACCCAACGATCACCTCTCGAAAGTATCAGTCGCACAGAATCCAGAACATTTCAATTTAAGAAACAATGCTGGAATTCATATTAAAATTGTCCTTATATTCAGACTATTTTTTTTTAAGAAAGTGCGGAGAGGTAAGACATTAAGATGAGAAACATAAAAATAGTATTTCATGTTCCTTATTTTTCACATTCATGACGATCAAATTCAAAGTCCTTTGGACACCCAAAAGTAACTTTGCTAACAACTGGTAATCAATCATCACTTATCTAACGCTGTTTTCCTTTTTTTTTGTTTTTGTTTTTGTTACTAGTGAATAATGTTTAAACACTTCCTTAGTACAGAGATAAGTTATATAATTATTCATATGACTGGAAGAATATGTAAATATATTTAAATGTTTTGTAAACCATTCATATACAATTACGAAAGTATATTCAGAGAGTCTTTCTTTCTTTTCTTTTCATTTTATTTTTCTAAGGTTAACCAAGTTGATTGTCACACTGACAGCATTCGTTTTCTATAATTGTTGTAGAACATACAACGTCTGAGGGAGGAGATCTTCCAAGATAGACAGACCCAGATGGAGGAGCGTGCTGGTGCCACTGACAGGCTTAACCTTCACTGGGAGCTGAAGTAAGAAGTAAGAGTTATAACTTTCATGGAACCAGCACATGAATGATCATTCTAAATAAATTAGAACTGAATTATAAGTGTATAAGGTAGGATGAACATGGATACATCTTATTATATTTTCAATATTTTCAGTTAGACGTAATGCTCTAGGCTAGGAATACAGTGGTCTCACAAACATGTCTCCGAAATACATACCTTGTGAAACATTAAATTTAGACTCAGTAGAAATACCTCGGATGAACCACATGTTTAGCATGGGCCATATACATAGTGAGAGCATTTGCTGATAACCACGAGGAAAATGCTTAACAACAAATATTAGATCACGCGCACCGCTGTGACCTCTTGCAACAGAGTGTCTGTGATTCTAGGATCATCCTCACACCTGAAGGTGCTCAAGATATTTCGGTTGGTGGACGTTGGCGGCCTTAATAACCCTGGCTATTGATTGGCCTTAAGGTCAACCAACCACCCAACCAACCAATTCACCACTTGCTGAGAAACTTGACTTTATTTCTTCGTGATACCAGATGAGATACTGTTAAAATACGAGAGAACACGGCTTTGCGAAAACTTATAATCACTGCTTGGCAATTGTGCACATTAAGCATACGAATGATCGAATTAGACTGTGGTTGATGATCAGAATAACAGAGAGGGGAGAGAGACTGAGGCTAAAAGTTAACTCTGTCACCAACGGAAAGTGAAGAACTTAAGGATAGACGTCGTTTTTCTTGAGTAAGAGCCCAACAGAAGAAAGTTAACACAAATGGTATTAATGCTCACAGTAACGATGGTGAATACATGACCTTGTGGAGCTGTGTACAGCTATATGAAATGGAAGGTTCGTTGGCCCCTTAATGACGATGGCATTACTTGGCATTTTCTGATGCCATCGACTTCTAACACTTTCAACTGTCGCCCAATTGTTGTCACTTCTGCTACCTACGGTCTTTTACATTCTCCTTAACTCTCTCTCAGACAGCATCCCATTCCTTTCCCTCTGATTATCAGTACGAATTTCGCAGCGCTGTGTCTACCCTCCTGTGTGACACCCCTCGTCCTATTCTCACAGACTTTATGTCGTGGTTCTCGACATCTCACATGACTGGTTGTGGCATAGATTTCTTTTCTCTAAGTTTTTTCCTTTCATTTTCCTGCTTTTCCCTGTTCCCTAAGGCACTGCTGCCTACCCAGCCGTTTCCTTGCTGTATTCGTTGATAGAGCGACTTCCCCGTCGTATCCTGTTCATAGTGGTGCTTCTTTAAGTCACGTTCTATCTCCTTTCCTCTTTCTTCTCTACACAGATGATCTCTTCATCTCCTAATCCTACTCACTCTAATGCTGATGATTCCATTTTACACACTTCAACTCCCTTTCCTTCCCACCTCTCTCTAATACTCGTTTTCTTTCTTATACTGAACATATTTCTCTCTCTTATCTAAGACCTGTGTAACATCTCGCAATGGGGAAGCAGCAACCTGGTTGAATTCAGTACTGCTAAAACGCAATTCCACCCTGCATCTCTTTCTAAGTCACTCGTTTTCCTGGATGAGTATCAAAACACCAGAGTTCAACCTTGTAATAACATGAACATGGGAATAACCATATCCTTTGCTGAATCCTGTACACCCCACATGAGACTGCATCCCAGAAGCTGAGGTATTGTACAGGTCACGTAATCATTTTTCTTGTGAGAAGCAACTTTTTATCTACAGGGGGTTTCATTCGCCCAAGCATGGAGGAGTGCTGCTCCCTAATATGGGGTCGTTGTTCATCCATCTCTTTATTAGCCAGAATGGAATCAAAGGCCTTCCGTCTCATTAAATCTCCAGGCATCACCTCTTTTCAATCAATCCCTCCGTACACCGCTGTACTGCTGCTCTGGTCTCTCTCTCTCTCTCTCTCTCTCTCTCTCTCTCTCTCTCTCTCTCTTCTAGAGGTGATATTTTGGCCGCTGCTCTCATGAGCTGTCTGCAAGTATTCCTACCACCAAGGTTCGGTACCCGGGGCACCTGTCTGGCTGCTGTTTCCCACAGTTTGTGTGTGGAGACCAGTCACTCGAGGAGTGACCATCATGACACATCCTGCCCTCACACAGCTACGCTCTGGCAGTGTTTTTTTTTTCCGTTTTTCTCTCCATTTTGCGATAACCTTTTCATCTTGAAGAATCAGATCTGCAAACACCAGCGAAGCGCTAATCAATTTCTACATTATTTTTGTCTTTCTTTTTCTTCTACCAGAGATAGCCTTTGACTGGAGCATGTTATCCCGTGTCATGTCAGTCAATAAAAAAAAAAAAAAGAATCCTTGGGCAGCGGCTATTTACAACGTTGGTCAACTACCTATTGTACAGTAATTCTGCCTAGGCTTGCTAAGATGGGGTCACTGGTGAATCAGTGAGTTGGATAAGAGGTTATCTTTGTCCAGGGCAACTGCTTAAGGAAAACGTATATGAATTTGGTCCTCCACAGAGCGGCTTCCTAAAACTTTCATTCTTGAGTAAGTGACATTTGTCACTGTAATGCCATGGTTAAGCATCCACATGGATTACTCCGTGTAGGTTAAGTAGTGATCTTGGTCTAGGATGAAACATATAGGATAATGGTAACTGATCTTACAAGTCTTGGAAAGGTTTATGAAAATATGGTTCTCGTTCCATGCCTCCCCGTGACTGAGGTATGCACAGGGATGTATGAATCAAACAGTTTGCTCTTAATGGAGAAAAGCTGTAATGGACACCGTACCACAAGTACTCACGTGTTTGGGTTAAGCTGCTAAAGGAGGGAAAGATAACTACAGAAAATTAACAAGAATAAAAACAGGATGAAAAAAGTGATGGCTTGGGATAACGGTAGTGCAGCAGCGTGTTGATGCAATGGCTATCGCGTATATTCGTAGATTATATAAGACCTGTGTTTATAGCAACAGACAACAGAGGAGTAAATGACACTTGCATCTGAGCAGAACGATGCCATTCGGGTGACACCAGTTTACCAAGGGCATCCAAGGTACAGATTATCCTGAAAAATGCCATCCACAAAAAATCCGTGAGAGAATCAAAGAAATGAACGGCTAATGTTCCTATGGTCATGTAGAGAGGACAGAACAATGTCCAACGGATTGAATTTTTTATTATATTCATACAGACAGGAGGAGAGTTAACGAAACAAATCAACCTGATTTGGCTCAAAAGAAAAAAAATTTAAATAACATACAAGAGGTGATCAGATACAGGTACTCATAATTATCAAAGTCATTAAGTGTAGGTTTGTTTGATTTCTCTCGAAATAGTTCGAGACGAACTCGTGGACAAACCTCGAATGAGGCAAAATACTAACGTATGGAGTGTTCTACCAGTCAGAGTAGTTGGTAGCATCACCATGCATACGCTCAGAAACAGACTTCACAAATGCTTCTCTTCAAGTCCATGACTTGTCACATTCTTTGTGACTAAAATCATATGGTATCTGTCTCCTTGTCTACTCTTACGTTTCTGGTCTCTTCCAGCATCACAACCAACTTTAAAAGGATCCAGCAGTTTATTGCTGTTTGCAAAATGGAACACAGAGGAATGAAGAAACAACAAAGTGGAACGACGAAACAGTGGAATGATAGTCTAAAATGGAACGATGGAATAGACGAACAATGGAACATACAGGAACAAAGAAATGTATGAAGCAGAAAAACGATGCAACAGAATAAAACAGTGGAGCGAAAAATTGGATCAAAACCAACGGGTTGGAACAATGAAATAATATAATTTGATAACAATGACATGATCCGACAGCAGACTGGCTAAATGAAAAAATATATAAAGTGCAGTTTTGTAAGAACGAAATGGAGCGATGGAAGAATAAATCAAGGTTATGGAAGAGAAAGAGAATAGGATAACATGGCAACAGAGTAGAGACGATAACACACAACCAACGGAGTAGCATTACGAAACGACGATACAGCTTAAGTTAAATGGAACGAGGAGTATCCCTAGGCTACAAAAACTGAATAACAGTGTGACTGGAACGATGAAGTAATTGCAGAATATAATGACAAATTAACACACTCCAGCAAGGGGGGGGGGGATCGAACTATAGAAAAACAAGAGCAAACGATGCGACAACTTCTAGGAAGAATGAGATAAGACAACACAGGAGGATGAGGGGACAACAGAGTGAGACATTGGATGCACAGATTGAAACGATGGAGAGACCAGACTGACGCATTAATGCTTCACATGTTCACTGAAGTGATGCGTCAGATGTGTTCGTGGTTCATCAGAGGATGTCTTCACACTCCTCAACTGTCTATTGTTGAGACAGTTCTGCTGCACCACTCAAGATGAAGGTAGAAAACAATGCAGAAATAGCCACACAAGTATCCGTGCTGACGGAATACTACCAGCCGTTCATCTGTCGGTCTGGTAAATGAGCTGTACTCAGCAATGTTCTCTGAGTGAAATGACACCAGCAGATGAGGAGGATTTACTTTTCCCACAGTGTGGCTACACGCGCTCCTACTAACTGGTTAGTTTCAGTTCAGGAGGTAAACAGGGAAACACTCCCTTCGTTAAAGCTAAACCCACAGTAGAAATTTCAGCCAGTCAGTAAGTGGGCGATGGAGGGGCACTTCCCGGGTGCCAGTGATCTTATCACCCAAGGTCAGTACAGCATCACGAGCTTGTTTCCTGACCCCTCCACCCTCCTCCCTTCCTGCCCAAAGCCGCCCCCCGCAGCGCCTGGCCCAGCGACAGGGAGTAGGTAAACACCCACCGCAGTGCCCGGCCCAGCTGCAGGGCGTGGGCAGCCCCCGCGCCAGCAGGGCGTGGTTAGCAACCATGTGACAGGCTGATATTGTTACCTGCTTTCCCAGTTGTGTGTCGCCGGTGAAAGTATTTCCCGCGTCCAGGATTTGCGCTGACTGACCTGATGACAATGTATGGTGTCAGGTAATGTATTCGCTGTGGCCATAAACATGATGGAACAACTCCGACACTGCCGTTCACTGCTCAGACTTTCACTGGCTTGTTACAACCCAGGGGTTTCCAAACCTGGGATCGCCACCCTATTTGGGTCGGAAGCCTCATCATGAAGGGTCACATACAGTTCATGGGGTCACAGGTGTCTTTGCAAAGGTCACATTCGTTTTCCTGAGGCTGTGTCGAGGACAGGTGAGAGAAGCGAGGCGTTTAATGTCTGGTTAGGTTAGTGTGATTTACGCCGTCGTTATTCTTATGCCAGATTCCCTGAGATGTTCACCGAGTCTTCTGATTCGTGTAACTCTCATTCAAAATTGATGCAAGAAAGTGTGACTCTTTTACTGTTTAATTGGCATATTCTGTGGCCGACAATGGAAGCACGACATCTTTGATGGTCCAGTAAATTTTTGGATTACGTCGCTGACCGAAAAGACGGATAGTGGCTTACAGTGAAGTAATCAAAATAGCTGTACAATCTGGAACCACTTAGGTCTATGTCTACAGCGTAATCACATTTCAGACATCAACTTAGACAACGGCTTGTTTTGTTCCTTAAGCACATACAATCCCAGGTACAGGAAATTAATAAATGATCGTGTGCACATGTATTGGTTGTCCTTATCTCAGTTACTTACATTGATATCATTTATTAAATATGTGTAACTCGTCCTTTTATAAAGATAGCTTACATATACATAAATAACATACCAGCGTTTTCTTTTTTCTAGACACCTCTTCTAATATGACTAGATTTCATATTACATGTGCCTTGTCCCTGATATCACAGCATAAAATATTGTATAAATGCATAAGAAGAATTCAGTGCAAATTGTACCTTTGATGTAATATCACTATTCAAAACACCTATACCTATATACCAAAATATGAGACAATTTTTACTGTATATGAGTGGGTAATTGCTGATGTGTGACTTCCATGTACAGTGTGCGACCCAAGAGAGTTTTGATTCTGTCTTTCTTAACTTGGAGTGGCACAGGAAAGGTAACTCCACTGGGAAGGGTCACTTTGAAAATAAGATTTGGAAATCGCTGGCATAACCAAGCTGGTCTAATTTTGTTTTAACTCAGCGACACATGGAACCTTCCTGTCACGATCACATTTGATCTGGGTGAAAATGAAGATTCATGAAACTTAAAACTTGAGAAGTTCTCGCTGCTAGACGAAGTACAGAATTCATTAAAGGTCAAACCCATACATTCACTCTGATACGAATGAGGACAGAATTTAACTGACAAGTCAGGGTACTATCCCTCAATATGTCCCATTATACAAAACAGACTCACAAGATAATTCTTCCCGCTGAACACTGGTTCAGCCACACAAACCCATGATACGACAAATCAGTTTGGCCCTAACTGTTTGGACATCTTTTGATACCACAGCGTAACTGTGGAAATGCATGTTCTCCTTCCTGGAGATATGATACAAGAGCCTCGCACTACGTGTAGCCATACACTTCTTAGCGTTAAGGTGGTGTCATACTAGTACTTTTTCCGTGTACTTTTATCGTCTTGTCACACTGCCAAGAAGAACCACCGAGCCAGTCATGCGCTAGAACACATGTAAACAACAAAGAAGGCTCCGACGAAAGTCCAGGCGGCTGCGATTTTGCAATTTATAGAGCTGTAGCGAAGCGAAGCAGAGCCATACGTTCAAAAAACGTACTTTGGTACGTTTATGGTTACAGCGAAGAGAAACACAAAGTGCCATCGGCTAGTGAAGGAATTGACCTCAGAGGATACAGAGGAAATAAGGAAATGGATCAGATTGGACAAAGCCCAGTACAATAATCTGTTGCGGTTGGTAACATCCTTTATAGAGAAAATTGATACGAAAATGAGAAAGGCTTTGACTCCTGGGGAGCCGACTTACACTTGCGCTTCGATATTTGGCAACAGGTAATTACCATATTTAACAACAATCTGTTCCCACCAACAATTGTTGGTGCCATTTTAATCTTTAACTTAAAAAGTTGGTGATTCAGAAGAATGATGGTGATAAAATACATTAGGGGCACCACGTTATCAATTTGATATTTTTTTTAATAAAGAAACGACAATAATTGTATGAGCCCATTTACTTTTTTTTTTTAGTTTGCAGTTGGCTAATGCTTTACAGTTTATGAGAATTTGTTTTCCATTTGACTTACAATAGTTTTTCTTTCTAGGCGAATCTCAGAAATCACATTGTTACTTGTTTAGAATCAGCCACAATCTCGTGTCAGGCATAATACCAAGTGTATGCAGGGCTATATACCAGGAGATGCAACCAATGTATATGCGCTTCCCATATGCAGAGAGTGAATGGAAGAAAGTTGTGGAGGATTATTTCGCTCAGTGGAATTTCCCCAATTGTATTGGTGCATTGGATGGAAGACGTGTACTTTTTGCCAAACCTCCTCATTCTGGCTCAGAATTTTACAGTTATAAAGGTAACTTTAGCATCATAATGATGGCATTAGTCGATGCTGTCTATAGATTCATGTATGTGAATGATGGTGCTAGTGGTCGAGCACCCCGGGTCTACACAATGAGGACCCACCGACCCCGCTTGGATTCAGCAGTTCGGCAGTTCGGGCAGTGGATTACCCGCGAGGGATGGAAGGAAATCCCTGGCACGGTCGACGTGGATGAGGAGGCGGCAG